>JAIKVB010000039.1:0-57104 GCA_024679045.1 Phytophthora brassicae | reverse complement strand
CGCTGAGATGGATCAAGGAGGATAGAGATCCAACCAGTGTGGCGAGGATCCAGTCCACCATGAGGATCCAGATCCAGCATAGGATCCGGATCCAGCAAGTGTCATGCCGGATCCAGACCCAAGCCTGAGACTCTGGTTCCACCAAGTGTTGCTAGGATCCAGATCCACCCTGAGGATCCAGATCCAGCATAGGATTCAGATCCACCATGAGGATCCAGATCCACGATGAGGATCCAGATCCAGCATAGGATCCGGATCCACCAAGTGTTACGAGGATCCAGATCCACCAAGTGTTACATGGATCAAGATCCACCAAGTACTGTGAGGATCCAGATTCAGCATTGGATCCGGATCCATCCAAGTCCTGTGAGGATCCAGATCCAGCATTGGACCCGGATCCACCAAGTCCTATGAGGATCCAGATCCAGCATTAGATCCGGATCCATCCAAGTCGTGTGAGGACCCAGATCCAGCATTGGATCCGGATCCATCCGGATCCTTCCGGATCCACCAAGTCCTGTGAGGGGATATTTATCACCAAAGACCACAACGAAGGTCTAATTTGCACCAGAGACCACAAATATTCTGATTGGCTATTATTAAACAAAATAGCTCGTTATTATCTTTAGAGCTAGCCTCGTAACTTCTGAGCGGTATTTCCACACGACACAACTAACCACTCCATGAGTTCTACGCGCGGAAGGGTAAACTTGGTAGAGCTCCATGGGTACGAAACACCTGAGCTACATGCGTTTTTCCCCGATTTGCGTGAGGCTGGGAGATTTGAGGCTATAGTACATGTAGTGTGGAACAAGCTCATTAAATGTTTAGTCATTCATAAGAATATTCATATTTGAAGCAAAATATTTCCTTTCAGTCGAGGGAAGGGCGCTTCATCACCCATGCGTACGTAGCTCAGTGCGTCTCCCTCGCTTTGAACAGCCCTGGGCTTTATTACGCTATACACTGCCAACTCCCTTGGTGCTAACGATGCCCGGCTTTTGCAGCAAAAGGCGAATCTTGCAATGATAGAGCTTACGTTTTGGACCAACTGTCACTTCCTTAATAGCCAATCAGAATATTTGTGGTCTCTGGTGCAAATTAGACCTTCGTTGTGGTCTTTGGTGATAAATATCCCCGGTACGGTACGTCCAAAACCTCGCAGTTTTCTGTGAGATAGCATATGGGATAGACAAGATTCACGATGGGATGATTACGCCAGGTGACGACAAGTGGACCATCAGCCGACTATGGAAGATACTATAGATATGTGGAAAAGACAGATATAGTCAGTGTGACACCTGTATCAGCAAGCAGGAAGGTATGGTTTAGTATGGTAAAAGACTTAACAATAAATCAGAACTGAATTTGCCCCTTAGACCACAAGTGTCTTTCAAGCGCCTGGAAGAGAAACTCTCTACATTGGCCACGCGCGTATTGCTAAAGGATAGGTAGTTAACTAGCGGTTTAGTGTAAGTCTGGATAATATATTGGCCAGATTTGCCTTACCCTACCTAGTGATCTACTCTCAAGCGCAGATCCCGGATCCGACGGTATTACTACTTAGCCCGAAGATCCTTCAGTCTCTCAACTCTCAAGATCCCGCTATAGGAAGCGGCAAGTACGCGAAAGGAAGGGTAGACACACCCCAAAAGGTCTCGGATCAAGTCCGACCGCCAGATCCACCGAGTTCGAATATTCACTCGGGATCTGGATCCCCAACCGGCAGTAGAGCGAAGAGTTCCGCGCTACTCCACCCCATCCCCACGTCCCGCCAGGACGTTCAAGAACACATCCCTGCACCTCTTCGGAGTCCCGAGAGAGCAGATCCAGCCCACCGACGGGTACACAAGGTGAGAAGCTTCAGCAGATCACGGATCAGATCGGCGTACCCCCTCCGTTAGTCGCTGTCTGGGCGCAGTTGGGAAGCGGATCCTGTCTTAATCGTATTTTGACGGATCAGATCGGCGTACCCCCTTCGTTAGTCGCTGTCTGGGCGCAGTTGGGAAGCGGATCCTGTCTTAATCGTATTTTGACGGATCCCGCTACACCACACAAAGATCACGAATTCGTCTAAAGCCATTCGCTTTCACTGACAGTTTCCACTCCCATTGACGTGGGTGTCGACGTTGAACTTGGTTGTGTAGCTATTGAATCAGTAAGATCACGGGTTGGTACATTGTTACGAGCATGGGTTGTCTGTGGAACTTCCAACCGCATACGTGAGAGAATTTGTTGGCGCCTCAACCGAAAGAATTCATTCGTCTCCGGGTCATTGGCTGCAGGCTGGAAGCTGAATATGTTCATCTCGACCTGTTCCCGTGCAACGGCAACTCGTGCTTTAGTATTCGCTGCCATTTGCTCGGCTGCCTGGATTTGGCGGGCGTACAATTTCTGATTTGTTAGTTCGAACTTCGCTCTCTTCATACCGCTTGGACGATCATTCGTTGTGGTATCTGTAGTAAGATGAACAGGTGGGTTTGCGGCTAATGGTGAAGTGTTCTCTTCAGTCGACATGGTCTGCGATACCGATCTTTTGGATGTCTGTCGTTTGTCGTTTGAAGTCAACCAAGATCCCCACTTCGGTGAATCCCGTAATACGTACCAGCACCGCATAAACCTAAACTTCCCGTTTTTACTAGACGATTCGTACAAGGTAAGTGTGTCGTGTTCGATATCCGATGGCGATTTTCCACTGGCCTGTAAACTCATAACTTTGTTGTGGCAGCCTACAAACTTCGACACAGCATGAGAATGGTTTGAAAACGGGAGGCGAGTGAGCTTGCAGTACGATCAGTAACAAAAGTGCATCTAGACATTAGTTCGGCATCAGGATGTTTATCACTCGAAGCCACAACGAAGGCGAAATTTATCATCTAGAGCCACAACGAATGGCGTGCGTGCTGATTGGTTAGAACTTGTAGCCGAACGATTCATTCATATACCGGTACCATATAGGTAGCCACTGACGAACAAGTTGAACAGGGGTCGCGACAATGGGACGCCCAGCTGACGACGTGGCGCTGCTACCGGTATGTGGACCAGCTTTATAATAAGCGTCATAACCACCATCAGTCCGGACGACCTCAAGCTGCTCTAGGCCATCGGCGCGGTACCTTCGCGCTAGTAGTGACGCTAGCCGAGTTCTGCTAGACGAAGAGCGTATACTTCGCTGAACAGGAGCAGACTACTTGCATTGAAAGCGAGTGGTGCAGACGCTCTTGGAGAAGAAGAAAAAGCTGCTCGAGATACTGGGCAGCTGCCCGTTCATGGTCAAGATTGACCAGGCCATTTAAGACCGACCTAGAGCTTATCGGTCGTGCGTGAATACTGCCTGTTCAAACACACCCCGCCCAAACTATCACTTTGTATAGATATAGATACAAACTTGAAACTGCAAGTTCTAACCAATCAGCACGCATGCCATTCGTTGTGGCTCTAGATGATAAATTTCGCCTTCGTTGTGGCTTCGAGTGATAAATATCCTCGGCATCAAACATCGTCTTGATTCTACCATAGAACTCGTCACCACTCTGATAAACCCCAATTGTTGGGTCCCCGCTGACAGTAATCCAGAACTCACAGAGGGCCTTGTCTTCCTCGATGCGATAATTGGCCCCACGTGCCTTCCCACTTGAACCTCTCACACTCATCTTGAAAATGAGCTGTGTGCTGGATAGCCACCGCTATTTCTCCTCCCAAAAACAGAAAAGGAAAAGCATTCGATAGTCAATGCTATATTTTATGGCCAAGATAGCAGTGCCGTTGGCTGTTGTTTTCTTATTTGAAATGCTAAATTTGGAATTGGCATCGAAAAATACCAGCACCGTTGGGGATGCTCTAAGGTACGTTAACTATAATAGTGCATTCTAAAATTCAGTAAAAATGCACCGTTGGGGATGCTCTAAGGTACGTTAACTATAATAGTGCATTCTAAAATTCAGTAAAAACGGACTTTCTAAAAAGAAGTCCGTTTTAACTTTAAATTCGGGTTTGAAATCCTAATTTAGTCAGTGAAAAGTGATAAGAAGGCAATGTTTTAACTTTAAATTCGGGTTTGAAATCCTAATTTAGTCAGTGAAAAGTGATAAGAAGGCAATGGCCTTCTACACGCTGGCGGTGACCAACGCCTTCCGATGTCTCGTACATGACATGCGAACTCCTTCTTGGCTCGTGGCTGGCGGAGAGAGGAGCTTGGCGGTGGAGTTTCGAGTTTCTTTGCTGCTCGTAATGGCCAATTAATTGACCAAATCTTTGGCTGTGCAGGAGCTGTCGACATTTCTAGCGGTACTGACTCAGCAACTGGACAATGCGGTGAGTCTGCCCAAGCGTATGTCGAAGTTTTACACTTGGAGCAAGCACAGAAAACTCTCACATGAAGAAAGTAGGACGTAGTTGTTGTTGTTTCATTCCCATTACAGACCACTGACTGCTATTGTTTGCGGCCCACAGAAGTGGAATTGCTGCAGATGCTCAACTGGATAGGCTTTGCGCTGTTGGATGTGGTGCTGGGACAACTGGCACGGATTTACTCTGGTGGACTTGCTAAACGAATACTTCAATCCACCGACATGTACGATTCAAAGCACTAACACTTTAGAACGCGGTCTAATATGATATTGCGTGCTATCTTGTGTTTTGGTTAAGCTCTCCGAACGCTTTCGTCGAAGTGTTACGTGGCAATGTGGAGTGGCTGATGGGCGCGCCCGCAGGTTTTAAGCTCAACAAACCTCTGGCTACCATCCTTGGCAACGGTATTCTTCTCTGGTTGAATCTGTGGAGCTTCATCTTTGAGCAGCTCATGCCGCTGGAACGTTCTAGCGGTCTGGGCCAGTGGCTGCTGCTAGTGTGTGGACACATGGGTGTGACACTGCAGTTAACGCTAATGATCGATTTCCTGAAGCTCACGACGTGGCATTCACATTGGGTTTTCCTCTACTTCGCCAAACTGAACCGCCTACAGTTTGGTCTCTTCTCGTCGCTTTCGAAACTCTTTTTGGGTACGAAGGTAAATGTGCTGCGCCATCGCGTGGATTCGTGTGAGTATGACGTCGGGCAACTGCTTCTGGGCACGCTACTCTTCACCATTTTAACATTTCTCGTAACGACCAACTTAGTGTTTTTCGTGTTTTTCGCTGGGGTGCGTGGTGTGATTCTGTTGATGTCCCTGCTGCTGTGGCTACCGGTCGTAGTGCTGAATTCGATTCCAGTAGCGTCTCTGGTCTATCGCGTCTGGAATCCTTGCTGTTTCGTCGTCCAGATGCAGCTTCAAACGTGCGATCACCCGACAGACAGCACCGTTGCAATCGAGAGCGTTGGAATAGGCCATCAATTGTCACACCTGGATGCCCAGCACAGACGAGCGTTCAGGCAGGCGATTGCATCGTGGGAAAGTAGCGAACGGGCCAGTTGTACCAGCGTAGTTTTTGAGCTGGTTCCGGTCGCGTCCAGCGTCACAGCGCAATTTACACGGTATGTTGTTGTTTGCATTGTCGTTTCTCTTGCTCGGGTCTGATTTGGTTGCTTCTTGGTGAAGGCTACGATTGTATTTGAGGGCCGTAAGTGCTCGATACTCGCTAGCGGCCATCGTGAAGGCGTGCTTGTTCGGTAGCGCTGCAATTGCGCGCGTCCCGATGGATATTTTGTTCGCCCTTCCCAGCGAAAAGCAGTAGCAGCTTGGCAGAAGCTCTGGTCGCTGAATGTTTGTTACTCATTTTAATCGGGTGGGGTTAAATATTGTTAGAACGCAGCGTGGGTGGTCGACATATCTTTTTGAGTAGCTTAAAGGCTGGCATTGTTGGGCTTCCATGTGAAATTTGGTTTGAAAATTGTGGATATTGTATTGACGAACAGCATGTGGGGTCGAGTCGAAAGGAGCTAGGATGATGACGTATGAGCGTTTACTTTTTCTCAAAGTTGGCAGCGATCATCCTACCAGGTTCTACAATTATATGTTGCTCGCCTGATATGCATTTAAGTTTGAAATTATGTACGGGGACAGGTTTGCCTACGTTTTGGGTCAAAATGAAAAGGTTCGTCTATTGCTGGTCTTGCTACACTGTAGTTTGTGGGAGCGTGATTTTTCATTGTTCATTGTGATATTTACAGATGGTGAACACGAAAGCACAAATTGAACGCATTGGAGCGCGGAATGTCTGGGGATTCCCCGTCGACATTACATAGTAAGGTTACGATATTATGGGTCTCTTCTGGTTGACGTCCATCTTTGCAATATTTGAGAGTGAATTTATGTTTTGTTAGAGGTCCTCCCTATCTTTTAAGTCGTACTTCGACAGAGAAGAGCACCGAAAAATTTGATAGAGAACTTTCTTTAAAAAACCAGCACGAGATGCACTCGCGACAGCAAAAATGATCACATCAACCAACCAGACCATAATGTATGAGTTTTGTGGAACTGGACAAGCAACGAGTCCAAGGATTTACAACATAAGAAAAAGTTGCATGAAGCCATTCATTCGACTGTCTCGCTCGCAATGCAAAGGCATCGATATAAAAACTTCTCCCGACTGGAGGGATGTTAGCACACTACTGTAGAGACCGTCAAGAATCCAATCGACGTGGATTGCTAGACGACAGAGTGGGACGCAGCTCAGTTTTAGGCAATCTACTCGTCTCGGAGCCTTCCATGTTGGGCCGTGCTCTGCCTCTTCGCCGGAATTTTCACCGGCAGCGCACTGTAAGGATTTTCAAATATTGGAAACTGTGTAAGACCGACACACAGTCGGATCCTCCACAAAATGTGACAAGGAGACCGACTCGTACACGTCTGATCAGGTCTTATCATAGTCTGGTGGCTGGACAAGATATAGTCGACTTACAACGTGTTCCTCCACAACCTGTTCCAACAGTAAACCGCTGCCGACGTCCAAGTGCTGTAGTCACCCAAAGAAGCCTCCGCACCGAGCAAATGGTCGAACGAATCCGACCGATGATGCTCTTTGTGCTGATCGCTTAGGACTATTTTACTGCTCTTTCCTCGTGCGGGAATCGAGTTTTTTTTCAAGGCGATGCCTACCACAGCAATGAAAAACGTGGCACTACAAAACAATGCTGATGAATTTCTGACGTTAAAGTTCATGTCAGTAAGCTCACTCCATCCTTCCGATGGTCCATCTCATCGACGATCAAGAAAGTGGACTTTTTGCTGAAAGCACCAAAGAAACAATTCTCGGTAGGGGCTTTACCTTTAGAGTAACGAACAAAGTCGCTACCCGCACTGAAACAAGACAGACAATGGGATGTCCCGGGAACTTGCCGAGTCGAGAATAAGAAAATCCTCGTTAGTCAAACCTGTTCGGTCCTCCATTTCATGCTCAGCATAAGGCAAAATGACGGCATAAGGCAAGACGCTGGTGAGATTGCTTCGTGACACGTTAGGTTGGACTCGATACAAATACAGCGGGATGCCGACGACGCGAAGCCAGAAGAAATTCCACGGGTCGGTCATCATAGCAATGTTCATTAGCTGCAGGATCGAGTGATCTTCGATTGTGCGTAAGCGTATTTCACCTTTTGCTGAGTTTATCATTCTGGATATCGTTGGGTCTCGCTTCTTACAACCAAAGTTTCGTTCCGATTGGCTTGGACGTGATGGGATGGTAGATATTTGTCTTTGTGATAGTCCTGAAATGCCCAGATTGAGCAAAGACAATGGAGCGACTTTCGATGGGGAAGTGTACGACACTGACAAATTAGTGGGCTGCGATTGGTGGTCGTTAGCTGGTACACTGAAGTAAATAGTTGCTGATGTGGTTTTCCAAAGGCGTTCAATTCCACAAGAAGTAACTTCTGCTGTTTGGAAGATGACACCACGAGCAGTGCGGTATATGCGCATACTTGGAGGTGTCAAATACGCCAAAACTTTTAATATCACGGCCATTCCAATGACTGCTACGAGACATAAGCGCACGGTTTTGGAGCTGCCACCAAAAATGAATGAGGAAATATTGTAGCAGCCTGCCGGATTCGATAATTGAACGATGTCCATTGTTTGACCTGTATCAGGCATCCGAAATGCGCTCACAATGTCAATATCACGGAATTGGACGCTTTTGTACGGCCCAAACACTGTTAGGGAAGACGTGAAACTAATGAGAAGGCCTCGAATACCAGTAATTCCTTCGTTATAATATCGTCCTCTTCTCATCGCAAACAGTGCAACGCTTGCAAACAGAGCTAAAGTCCAAACACCTCGCATTTGCACTGATGCTGTCCGGATAAATGGCACCAACTTAAAGTTGACGGCACCTGCGACCGTTGCCCAATACGAGAAATAAGTCAGTGAAGCTGCTATCCAGAGTCATAGCTCCAACGTATGCACACACTGGTACTAAACTACTGTACACGATCACCTATATCGGGATTCGGAACATGATCAAAGCGGTCGACACGAAGCGTGAGCTCCACTTTGAAGTTCCAGAAGCAACATGGCTGGCTGTTGTACACGCTCCATACACTAACAACAGCAAGCGAACCCAGACGTAAGTTTGAGCTCCACCTCGCAGCACAGCGATACAATCGTACCAGTCAACGAGATTAGTTTGGACAATATCGCGCTCGTAGCGATAGTCGTCGACAAAAACTGTTTTACAGACGGGAAAGGATGTCGAGTTGGTAGCATTTTCAACGCATCGTCTGCCTCGAATGAGAGTGACAATTTCCAACGCCTCGTAGTTGTAAAATGTGAACCTCATCGCCCCTGATGTCGATGAGATTCTTTGTGATGAGAGTAATGCGACATCCAAATCCAAGTCAGGATAACGCTGTTGCAAAGATTGAAGTCGAAGGTCGATGTGATCCCAAAGCCTAACGACGGGTAAGGATTCATTTATGGGGTTTTTGCACTTCCAAATACCTGGGTGGTTGCAAAAATGTGGCTGAGGTGAAGACCGTTTGGATAGACCAGTAGAGGCGCATATTGCTAACAATTTTATCGTTTGCGATATTCGTCTTAGGTGAAGTGAGTGTAGTCTCCATGTTGTATTTTTACCGGCAAATTGTATACTATAGTGATGCATGCGGTCAATCCAGTTGTGGAGGGTAGCAAATCGAAATGTTGTGTAGGAATTGCTGTCTTTCAAGAGTTGTGTGTTTGCAGCCGTAATAAAAGCGTCTAGCATTCTGAAAGCAGTATTGAGATCCATGAGACTGTCGACATTTCTTGGTGGTTGATCAGGTTGGTTTTTGTAGAGTAGAAACGATGGAAATTCGCTGACGTTGAGTAGATCCACAGCTCCACGAAGACCGACAGAAGTTGTGTCGTATTGATACGACCAATCTCGAGCTGTTGAAATTGGTTTGGTCCCTTTAAGACCAGCGAGTTTTGCATCATTATCGCCAGTGTTATTAGTGGTACTATTGTCTAAGCGCCAGATATGCAAGACGGGATAATTAAATGGTCCAAAACGAACGGCTGTGCTGGGCATGAGTGGAACAGGATAATATTCTTGTAGGTTTCGTATACCAAGACCAGTACGTGGGATGTCGGTGGCAAGAAGAGCAAGTGATATGAGTGTGATGATACAGCGTAA
Organism: Phytophthora brassicae; assembly: GCA_024679045.1. NCBI lineage: Eukaryota > Oomycota > Peronosporomycetes > Peronosporales > Peronosporaceae > Phytophthora > Phytophthora brassicae. Next base: position 47,553 of record JAIKVB010000039.1, on the reverse strand, counting down.
TTTAGATAGTACAACACATCTAGCGATATCAGGTTGAGGTAAAAACTCCTTCCACTCACGCGCTCCCACATTTATCGTTTTGGAATTGTTCATAGAGTTGGTATTCGCTTCATCATTCGATATTCTAGTCCGAGAATCGCCAAGAAGCGCTGTTGGTGGGTAAATAGTTGCCATTTCTCAGCTTCGAAACTTGAGAGTCTGTCCCCTTTAACGAAGTGAGTTTGGTGTATTTTTAAATCTGCGGTATAATAACGGACCATCTATAATAAAAATGTCTGCCATCGTCCACTTTGAAATTGCTCCGATATTGCAACGTCTCTGTAATTACAGGGTCCAGAATTCATTAATAATTAAATTGTTGGTACTGGAGAAATCTTTGTCATGTGGTTCATAGTGTTGAAGCGAATACGGAGAGATGAAGCTGGTCAAATGAAACGGAGTGTTAAGAATCGACATCAAGACGATTCTCCTTCTAAGCACGTTTAACGAACACTTAGGTTAAGTATTATCCGAGCGAATATGACAAGCGCTATAACGACAGCAACTCAAGCCGTTAGCGTCGTCATACTGCCGTCATTGACGCGTCTTTTTTTTTAAATACGTTGTGGAAGATTTAGGATCGTATTCATCTTCCGTCCGGCTGAAAGACGCTCACAACTCGCGATTTCCGAAGGCAAATTGTTTGTATGACGTTAACACCGTTAGAGCGGATGTGTAATTGAAATTTAATCTCAAACACAGTCGTTATTATAGATACGACACAAAGATACAAATGGTATTGCTAAGGATACAACTGTTTTACATTCGACAATCCTTTTTTAGTACGAGATCCTCAACCAAGTTTTCCATTTTTTTGCCGATTGGAGTATCGAGATCACTAGCTCGTACTCGAAGTAGTCGTAAGTAGTAGTGAATAAGTACTTGTTAGCCGCTTTGAAACAACACAGACAACGGAACATCTCTGGAATTTGCAGAATCAAGGAGTTGAAAGTCTTCGGAGCTAACGCCTGTATACTCTTCCATCTCATCTTCAGCAAATGGCAAAATAGCGGCAAAGGACACGATCCTGCTTCTACTGCCCATCCTAGAATTGGCCACAGGAGAAGCCTGAATTTCATACAGGTAAAGTTGAATGCCAATCACTCGCAGCCAGAAGAAATTCCACGGATCCGTCATCATGGCGATATTCATGAGCTGTAGAATGGACTGGAACTGTGCAGATGATCTTTGAACACCATTTCCTAGATCTTTCGGAGAGCCAATTGTAAAAGAAGGTGTACTGGGAAGTATCTGTGAGCGAAATGGCCGACCTTGCATCTCTAAAAACTCCTGAGGAGATTTGATTGTACTTGAGCGTTGTATTAGTGACGGACGAGGCACGACAAGGAAACGAATGCTCAGTGTTGATGCCAACCAGAGTCTGTCAGATCCACAAGGGACAATTGGCGTTGAACTCAGAATAATTCCGCTATTGTCATGACGTGTCCAGTTTTTCCGTACTACGAATTCAAAACATTTGACTACCATCGCCAATCCGATCACTACAATGATACAGAATAACAGCATAATTACACTGTCGTCAAAAATATACGTTGAAACATTAATATGTCCAACTGAATTAGTGTGTATAATATCCATGGTTTTACTTTCATGAGCGAGCCGAAACACAGTGATAATATCGGTATCTCGATACATTGTCGTTTTATAAGGACCACAGACAGTCAGCATCGACGTAAAACTAATGACAAGACCGCGAATTCCAGGAGTTCCATCGGTCCAGTGGCCTCGAGTTTTCTTCATAGCAAATACTGCCAAATTCACTAAAAGCGCCAACAACCAAACATTCCGCATCTGGACTGCTGTAGTCCTAAGGAACGACACGAGACCAATGTCAATGGTACCTCCTACAACAGTCCAATACGCGTCGAGAAATATGTCTGCAAAACTGCCATCCAAGACCAAAGCTACCACGTACCCAGTCACTGGAAGTAAACTAGAGTACACAATGACCTCAAATGGGATCCGAAAGATAATCGTCATGATCAATTTAAAAACTGATTGAGATTTTGGCTTTGACTTCCCCTGAATCATCCGTTTAGCAGCCACTGATGCTCCATAACCCAAGAGAACTAAACGAATCCACACATACGTCTGTGAACCACCTCGCAGCATTGAAATAATACCGTACCAATCAATGACATTTGTTTGGACGATATCACGTTCATAGCGGTGGTCATCTACGAAAATCGTCGTGCAAGTCTTAGCTTTCGATTGTAAAGACAAGTCTCCTGTTTCTTCTTCAACACAGCGTCTTCCTCTTATAAGAAGAGCAATTTCCTGAGCTTCGTAGTTGTAGTAAGTGGATCGCATCATTCCTGATGTTTTTGAAAGTCTCTGTGAGGATAGTAAAACCACATCCAGCTCTAAATCTGAATACCGTTGCTTGAGAGACTGCAGTCGTAGATTCATATGATCCTGAAGACGGACGGCAGGCAACGAAGCATTCAGCGGATGTTGATGCTTCCAAATGCCTGGATGGTTGCAGAAACGTGGTTTTAAAGATCGTTTAGCCATTCCAGTGTTAGAGCAGATTGCAAATGATTGCGACTTGGAGGAGATCCGTGCTACATGGAGAGAATGCAACCTCCAGGCGGGATTCTTGGAAGCAAATCGCACGACATAGTGGTGAAGTCTGTCAATCCAGTTGTGTTGGGTGGCGAAACGTAAAGTTGAGTAGGAATTATCTTTTCCTAGTAACTCAGAATGCACCGCAGTCATGAAAGAGTCAATCATCGTGAATATCGTATCAAGACTGATTAAGGTATCTGGATTCGTAGCTGGTTCATCTTGTCCGCTTTTGTAAAGTAAAACCTCGGGGTATTCACTCACATTTAGCAGTTGTACAGCTCCACGAAGTCCAATCGAAATGGTGTCATGCTGGTACGGCCACGCTCGAACAGCAGTCATGGATTCATTGCCCTTGAGTCCGACGTAGTTATATGATGTGTTGACATCATTCGTACTGCTTTTTAGGCGCCGGATATGTGTGATCGGGTACTCAGCAGGTCCAAAGCGGATGGCGGTACTGGGCATAAGCGGCACTTGATAATAATCCAGTAGAGTGCGTACACCGAGACCTGTACGAGGAATGTCGGTGACTAGAAGTGCGAGCGATATTAAAGTAATGAAACATCGTAGTTTAGAAAGTGAAATAAACTTTTGGATGTTTGGTGAAGGGAGGGCGTTCTGCCACCCACTCGTTCTCACTTTCGTTAACGTCCGGACACTGTAACTTCTGTTTGAGTTGGTAATTGTACTCCCGTCGAGCTCTTGACTCCCACAAGTTTCATGACAATTTGGTCTTGGGTAAATTGTTGCCATTGTTGGACAATCAAAGTCAAACGTAAAGTAAAGCCAAAGCTGTAGAAACGGACTTTGCTCCATGTTTAGCCTACATGACGAGCCTGTCGATTCGGCATCGCCATGACGATCGACGTATTTCTGACTTGTTGGCATCCTAGATTTTTTCAAGCTCTATTACTTCTACTCACAGTGAAGTAAACACCGACATCGAGACGTCGCAGATCGAAGTTATCGCTACTGAGCATAAAAACAAGCCTTTTCTTAAAATTAAAGTTATCTTATCGGTTAGACGCAACCGAGCGAAATTGTAAGGATCAGCAAGTCCATCAGCTACAACGTGGAACGATATTGCATCAACCTCCTGAAGAGAACACATAGTCGAAGGGGTACTGGGACCCAGTCTGGGTAGGATGAAGGGATCCCCATATTAAATTCCATTATATTATACAATGCCAAGTGCGATGAATATTACTACACGCTACGTGTATCAGTAAAACAACTTACAACCATGCACAAATCAAAATTGCTGGCTTCTTCCACTTTGAACGTGTTCATTACTGAAGCGCTGTTGTCGACGGTCCCGGTTTTCCGGAGATCAAAGTTAGCGATCTCCTTTGACTGCATATATTTAGCTGTCACAGGTGAAGCTTGTGACTGGTACTGAACAAAACACACATTGGCTGTCCAAAAGTACTGAATAGCTTTGTCACATTACGCACATCTGAGCTCCGATGACTACTGCTCAAATCAGCAAAGCTGGCTCTAATAGACACTATCATAAGCCCATAATTGTACCAACGCCAAACGACCAGAGCACCTCAATGATGCTACTGGAATACCGTCTGCCAAATGGTATCGTTTCACCGTTTATTGTGTTTGCACATTTCTATCTGCTCACGTCTTACATATCAGTTTCCACAACCAGGTCCAGCTACTTCGTATGCCTTCATGTACCACCACCATCAAGCGAGCTTTCGTCCTCAATTATCGTCCGTGTTACGGCTGAGACGCCCCAACCCGTTCAAAGCGGCCACGCGGTAGGCTTCTGCCAGCGTCGGGTAGTTGAAGACAGCATCGCGAAAGTACGTCAGGGAGCAGCCCATAGCCATTGCAACTTGACCAATGTGAATAATTTCGGTGGCGCCTTCGCCAATAGCGTGAACACCGAACACCTTGAGCGTATCCGGATCGAACAGAATCTTCAGAGTGCCACCAGCCATCGCGCCCATCATCTGACCCTTAGCCAACTCGGAGTACTTGGCAACACCAATCTCGTAATTCACGCAATCCTTTGAAAGCTGCTGCTCCGTTTGGCCCACCATCGAAATTTCCGGAATCGTGTAGATGCCGTACGGGTAGTTTCCACTTTCCAGTTGACTTGTAGCGGCAAGTTCCTCGTCCGGGTTCCACATGTGGCAGGACGCCAGGCGGCCTTGTTCCATACTCGTAGATGCCAGCGCCGGTGCACCAATGCAATCACCGGCAGCGTAACTGCGAGAATTAATGATAAGATGAGTACGTTTAAATTACCCAACATATAGGAGAAGTAATTTGAACTCACATGTGAGGCTGATCTGTCTGGTAGTTTTTGTTGACGTTGATGAGACCGCGGTGATTGCGTGAGAGCCCCACCGCCTCCAAGTTCAGTCCATCCGTGCTCGCCTGGCGACCCACTGTGTACAGCAGTGCATCAGCACTGAGCTCCTTGCCGCTGTTAAAGAAAACTTTCACGCGATCGTCTGTCGTCTGAAAGCAGTAGCAGCAAAATAACAAAATAGTCCCAAGAATCGTCAGATTTCTTCTCGCACAACCGACAGCAGCATTCAAATTCGTACTTCAACTTTCTTAATCGTTTCACCCAGCAGGAAACGCGCTCCGTTGCTCTGCATCTCGTACGTGAGGTTGCTAATGATCTCACGGTCACAAAAGGACAGAATCTGAAGTACGTTACACAAGTGAATGACTTCACATTAGTCATCACATCCTTAACACGATACAAACAGAAATAAAAACTCACATCTGGTCGTCCATCGACCACCGTAACTGAGTGTCCAGGTACAACGTTTACCATAGACGCGTATTCCATGCCGATGACGCCGGCGCCCACAACAATGAGTGAGCGCGGCAACTGGTTCATATCTCGACTCAGGATCTGGTCACTGTCAATGATGACTTTACCGTCAATAGGCACGAGCGGATTGTGCGCGGGTCTCGTGCCGCAAGCGATGAGAAATTTATTAGCCTCGACGTGGGAGAGCGCGTCCAAGTCGCTACTGGCGGCGCTCGGGTTCTTGCTCTTCTGGTCGTCAGCGTCGCGCACGATTGAAATCTCGTGGTCGCTCTCGAAGCGCGCAAAGCCGGGGATGACGTCCACTCGGGCGGCCTTAAGCTGCGCGCGCACAACGTCCTCCTCGGAGCTCACGACGCGCTGCACACGGAACAAAATGTCCTCGATCGTCACGGTCTTCATACTGTATGATTTTCCATAGAATCCATGGTGTCTGTATCCAGACAGATGTAGCACCGCTTCACGGAACGTCTTGGACGGGATTGTGCCTGTGTGCACGCACACGCCGCCAAGTCGCGCGCGTTTGTCCACGATGGCCACGCGCTTGCCCTGCTTGGCCGACTCGAGCGCGCATTGGGTGGCAGAAGGGCCACTACCGATTACTACCAGGTCGTAGGCCGCCGTCTGTGGCTTCAGCGTTCGCGCTGTTGACAGCAAGCGGCGCTGAATCAGAGAGCGCGCCTTCCAGAGCCCCGCCATGGTCTATTGTCTGAATGAAAGTGAGCCCCATGTTGGTTGAGCATCCGGGATTGGCTGAAAAGACGTGGTATTTTGCCTGTGGTGTGGTGTACACGTTATACGACATTCACACACGAAGTTGCTAAACAGGAAGACTCGATAGGATGGCGCGCAATGAGGAGAAGGCGCAGTCGCTGCTGAACCGATGGACGTCCATGAAGCAAGATTTCGCAGACACCTTCAAGAAGTGAGTAGCAACTAGCTGATTTAACTGGTTGATTGTCGCTGTACTAACCCCATCGCTGGTGCCAGTCGTCGACCGTATCTAGCCTCGCAGTGTGAGAACTTAAAAGAAGCCGAGCGGTGGCGACGTCAGATCATCCGCGAGATTTCCAAGAAGGTGGCGGATATTCAGAATGGTGAGGCTTAATCTGCTTTTTGGCTGTAGAGATTTGAGACTGATGCTGTGGATTTTTTTGCTGCTGCTTTTGTTCAGCCGGGTCCAGTGAGCACGTGATCCGTGACCTGAACGACGAGATCAACAAGCGCATTGGTGAAAAGCGGCACTGGGAGCGGAGGATCGTGCAGCTGGGAGGGTCGGACTATTCTCGCACGCAGCCGCAGGCCTACGATGTAGACGGGGAGGCGGTTAGAGGCGTTGGCGGCTACAAGTATTTTGGCGCGGCCAAGAACCTTCCTGGCGTTCGAGAGCTTTTTCAAAAGGAGGAACAGGAGCCCCGTAAACGCACGCGAGAAGATATGCACAAGCACATTGAGCCGGACTATTACGGCTTCCGCGACGACGAGGACGAGCAGCAACTCAAGGACGAGCAGGAAGCGGAGAAGAGACTACGCCAACGTGCCATGGACGGCTGGGACGCGGCTGAGTCCAAGCGTAAGGCTCAAGTGGCCGAATTGGTGCGTCGCTGTGCTGTTCACTGCCCTTTGCAACGAGAGCTGCCTGCTAACGAGTGCTTTTTACTTTCCTTAGGGTGTGTTAACGACATGAACCAGCATTTGCTAGTCGGAGCTGCTGCGATAATAGGATCACGCTAGAGATGTCAATGAACGACAAGAATTAATTGTTTGCAGTCAGAGTGAAGGCGAACGGGGATATTTGTTGCTTTTTTCTGATCGTTTTTATTCATGCGTGTCGACTTGTGGAGACGAGAAGAACGCTCACGAGCGAATCTCATAAGGCTGCCAGTCGCATCAGTCGCCCTCCCCCGTCGTCGGCCGCTCGCTTACCCCGCAGCCAATAATTACAGGAGGAAAGGGCCCTCACCCACCGGATGCCCACACTAGACTTAGTCCTTGAAGTGGCGAATAGGGTTGGCCTTCTGGGCCTTGCCGTATTCGACAGTGGCCGCCTGCCACTCGGCCGACGTGGTCTTGGGCTCACCAGGAAGGGCACCGCCAAGGTCTGGGCCTGTAGTGGAGAACAGAGAGAGAGGGTGAGCAAATGGATATCATTGATACAGTCGAATGTTTAAGTATCAAAACGCACCAGTGTAGCGGAAGAAGGCGAAAGTGGCGTACGAGACGCCGATCATGCTAGGGATGATAATGGCCATCGTTTTGCCCTTGGACATCTTTTGGGAGAGCGCGTAGAACATAATGCTGTAGGGACTAATTAGCGATGTGAACCACCGGAGGGGCCAGCGTTCTGGGGCTATGGTCAACGTTACAAAGACCTGCGACGGCTGTGAAACGCGCTCGCCAGCAGTTTGACGCTTGAACGGTACTATTACTGGTATGGCATACAAACTTATAGATGCGGAGTCGCGGGGAACTGCTCTGATCATTATCCACAGACTGTGTAATGTGGTGTACACTATCCGAAATTAGTTGACTGCGCCAGTATTCCTCATGTTTTTCATTTGCTGAGTTGTTTTGTTAGCTCTTCTTCGTGTAGTAAATATTTCCGTCAAAACGTCGTCTTCATGCAGAATGCGTCGTCTAGCTCGCTCGCTCCACTCAGTTAAGCTCCTGAATGACCGGGCGCGGCTTGTTGCTCGGCGTCTCGAGTCGCATCTGGAATGACGAGCGTTCCTCCTGCTTTGATCCAGCGCCATTTACTTTTGCAGTGGTGACTGCCTTAATCTGTGCCTCGGGATCGATTGCGTTCGCCTCGGCGTCGCTGTCGTTCTCGTCCATCATGCCTAACGCGAAATTCTGTTGGCATAGGTAACGCAAGTCATCAAGTTAATACTTCAACTGCAATAGGCAACTTAGGGCAGTAAGAAACGCCGTCACGGGGCCATTTCAGAGTACGCACCATTTCGATCACCGGCGCCTTGCTGTCTCCTGCTGTCTCCTTTTCATCTCCAATCATCGCATCGTCGCCCTCTGCTCTACTACTCTCCTTATCGGCTTCTTCCACTTCGATGTTGTGTTTGTCACCTTCGCCCGCTGCCACCGCCTCGCTCAGCTTCTTGTTTTCCTCCGCCATCACGGGAAGGAACGCATCCAATTTCGAGAACACTGCAGTAACAGCCGTCACAGTAGTAAGTACAACAACAACGAGGCAATTGTGTTAGTACACGATTAACAGTAGTTTATGGGTTTGAACAAAACTATCGTACGAGCGCTTTTGGGCAGCTTTGGAAACGACGGAGGCGTCTGTTGGTCCTGCATTGTCACTTGAACTGAGTAAAGAAAGTAAACACGGATAAAAGTTAGCTTCACGCGTATTAATGCAATTACGTCCCCATAAACAGCCACTGCAGCGCTCACCTTTGTGTTAATTAGCTTTTGTGCCGCTGTTCGGTTTGCTGGCCGTGGTGTAACTACACCATGCTTACACCATTTGGTGTGCATTTAATGTCCATGTTGAAGCGACACCTTCACATGGCTACATTTGTGTTCAAACTCATGCGGCGCATCGTACGCGCCAAGTCGCACCGCCACAGCTCGGGTCGCTTGCACTGGCTTCGAAGCACCGCCAATGCCAAGGTGGATGTGGTGGCGCAGCAGGTTCTTGACCATGACGACGGCATCTTCTTAGCGGTGCGAGCTAACGACGTTGATGTTGCACTGCGTCTCGTAGACGAGAACGAGAGTTGTTTAACGTTGAGGGACTCGGTGGGGGCCGCTCCTGTTCATATTGCCTTCCTCTTTGGCCACTATGAGTTAGGTAAGAGAATTGTGCAGCGGAGTAGAGCGTTCGCCACACTCACGTACACGTCAGGAAATACACACGATCCGTCTCCGTACGAGGGCGAGAACGTCCTTCATATCGCCATCGTTCATCGCCAAATGGAGTTAGTGCAATGGCTGGTGCGAGAGGTGCCTCAGTTAGTGCAAGCCGAGACTACAGGCAAGTTCTTTGGCCCCACCAAAGCCTGTTACTTCGGTGGCACTCCACTGCTCTTCGCGCTCGCGTCCAACCAGATCGACATGGCGCTTTGCATTTTAGAGGCAGCTGAAGAACTGCAAGATGGACCAATAAAAGAGTTTGAGACGACGACACTGGCGTCGATTTTTACGTGTGATCGCTGGGGTAATAACGTTCTCCATCTCGCAGTCATTCGAGACTTGCCAGATGTCTACGACTTTGCATTGCGGTATGTTATACAATTGCTGTCTTTATTGAAGGAGAATTAAGTAAATTTGGTCCAGTTCTTCAGAAAGAAAAACCAGTCGATGAAGTACATGAAGTGGAGAAGATGGGAATTGTACCTCAGCTATCGTTACTGACGGAAGAAACTCTCAAGTCTGTTGATAATTTTCAAACTGGTGAAATTCATCTCGTCGAATTTCTCAAAACTACGAACGATTCGGGATATGAACAAATGCTTCGCTTCTTAATGCAACGTAATTCTGATGAATTAACACCATTGTCACTTGCTGCAGCTATCGGTCAGCAACGCATGTTCCAGCACCTTTTTCGCCATTCCTCATCCGTTGCGTGGCGATATGGCCCCATCACAGCATATCACGTACCATTATTTGACTTAGAGCAGCCAGAATTACGACCTGATCGCGATTTTGGACAATTCCAGTGGATTCACGACTGGATCGCAGCACTTCCATATCCATTGGCACCAAAGGGAAGAAAAGGTTATCGAACAGCTATCCAATGCCTCTGTTCAGTCGAGAGAATTTCCAACACGTTACCGCAGCATCATCTTGCCATGCAAAAAGTTGTGACGAAGCGTCTTGAAATACTAAAGATGTTGGAAATCCAACAAATTTTGCACAAGAAATGGAAATATGTTGGTAAACAGCGTTTCCTCTGGCGTCTAGCCATCTACTCCATCTTCCTCGTCTTGTTAAATGTAACTACATTTGCACCATACAGTACATACGTAGATGGATCACGAAGAGAAGCTATAATATTGGGTTTTGCTGAAAGTGGGGCGCTAGCACTGGCTGCTCTCAAATTCATGAACGAAAGCAACCAAATCGTACTCAATTTTGGTGCGTATATCACGGAAGGAGGAGCTGGACGTCTGGACAATATCTGCACGATTGTAACAAGTATTTCGCTGTTCGCGTCGTCAGTAGCTCGACTTGCAAATAAACAGGAGGCAGGAGACGCTCTTGGTGCGGTGGCACTCATATTCGCGTGGTTCTATCTTTTTTTCTTCTTGTTGGGCTTTCGTACGACGGGCCCATTTGTAGTCATGATTCTACGAATGATCGCCAGTGACATCGTACGTTTCCTGCTGGTCTACAGTGCAGTTTTGATCGGCTTTTCTCAAGCCATTTACGTTGTACATGATGGTCGTGTTGGTCCTCATGCACTGCTCTTTCGAATACGTACATTACTTGTCATGGGTTTCACTGGTGAAGTCAACTACGATGACAACTATGGCTCGGGTGGCAGGATGAATGCTTTCACGCAAGTTCTGGTTCTGTGCTACGTAATTCTTGTCATGATTATCCTTGTTAATCTGCTTATCGCTATGTACGTCTCGATATTTGTTGTTCGATACTGTAGCTGCTGAACTAGCTAATAGAACTCTAACATTTTTTTGTTTCTCACTGATTAGGATGGGAAACACCTACAGTGAAGTGTTGCAGGAGTCCGAGCAGCGGTGGGTTGCTACTGATTAGGATGGGAAACACCTACAGTGAAGTGTTGCAGGAGTCCGAGCAGCGGTGGGTTGCTGAACGTGCAAATATCATGGCTTCAATCGAGAACCAATGTCCTGAGAGGTGGAATCAACAAGCGCGTAAATTATTTGCCATCCCACTACAGAATCGCAGTGGTGATGAAATGTTGTATCTCGAGATGGAAGTCAAGAAACTTGAAGAGTGGATGCACAATGACTCTTAACATGGTTTCAACCACATACTTAACTATTCTACGCCGCTAAGGGTGACAATGGCTGCTGTTTTGTTCTACTTGGTGACTCTACGTGATTAATTCTATATCGCTTTTGGCTGGCTCGATCTGTTGTAGACGGAGAGTAAACCACACTAGCACTTGCATGTTTCAGCTTCGTGCACATCAATTCATCCAGAAGCTTTTGATGTGACGCCAATCGCTCACATAGCAATCGATTTCTCTCCTCGAGGCTCTGTTGGATACTTGTTGAACAACTTTCTTGTTTTGGAAGAAGTATTACATCTTCTGTCTGCGTTTCAATATTTACTTGTTGAACAACTTTCTTGTTTTGGAAGAAGTATTACATCTTCTGTCTGCGTTTCAATATTATTGCTCTCTTCGGATAATTTAGCCGTCCCAGGAGACGAGTGTTGCATTGTGAATGATGTAGATTTTGCTCTCTTCGGATAATTTAGCCGTCCCAGGAGACGAGTGTTGCATTGTGAATGATGTAGATTGAATGTGCCGCAGTCTCTTCAATACTGCTGCTCTAATTGCATGAACTGATACAGTGGGAGAGTTTTCGATATCGTCAAGTGTTGGTCTTCTATTGTCTGCTGGTTCACTCACTTGGACATTTGATTTACTATCTTGGCGGTCTTTTGAAACCTGGAGCTGCTCAAACAACCGCTACATAAGAGCACAATTGGATTAGAGTTCATTCCAACTCTCATCCTATCTATTGGACTCACCTGCATACGAGAAAGTTTGTTTCGCATCTTCACGTCGATATGCACACTCTCGTCCTTATCAGACGTCGTATCGTTTTCTTTTCTTGCAAAACGCACACTGTTTCTTCTTGACAAAGTTCTCGTTGCTTTGTGCGATTCTGTCTGAGTCGATCGCCCCATCTTGGGCGGAACAACTGCAGTTTCCGACTTCAGCTGCTGCACTTCCTTCTCCAGTTGTGTCTTCTCCTCTTCATGATGCTTGATGATCTTCAACAATGACTGTACACTGCGGTCATACTCGGCCATCCACTCGGCCTCCTTCCGTCTCAGCTGCTGCACCGCCACGGCCTCAGCATCAATCGCGCGTCGCTGCAGCTCTGTCAGCTGCGTCTCCGCCCGATGTCGAGCCGATTCGGAGCCCTTCAGACGCACGCGAAGTTGTCGATTCTCCTCCACTAGCGACGTCACAGTACTATGGGCCATGACGGTTTGTCACGAAAGGACGCAAATTGAAAAATGTAGCCATCACGTTGGGCTTGACTTTAGATTCGAGCAGTGACGTTACACACGCATGACCACCTCCATAACTAATAACTGAAGTTCGCTGAATGCCATATGAAATGATATGAATAAACCTTTCAAAATACATTCATTGAATTACTTTCATTCAAAATTGTTGTTGCATAAACAAAAATAATTGTTCGTGTGGGCGGCTGACAACCGTCCTCAGTGCACCAAGTGCGTCACAAGTCCCAGGTCGCCCCCCATGAAGCTCTTGGCCCAACGCAGCGTGTACCTCGCGGCTCGCGCGCGTCACATGAGCAGCTTTCGTGAACAAGCTGTGCGCGTCATGGCCGGCAAGATCCGCTCCGATCTCGAGTCCAACCCGAACCTATGGCTCAGTGCGTCAGCAGTGGTGCGTCACTCGCTTCAGTTCTCTTTTTTAGTGGTCGAAAGCAATTAATCGGTTATTATGCTTCCGTCTACATTCAGGACGAGCCTACGGTCTCCATTTTGCATGCGGCACCAGGCTACGCGCTCGATGGAAACAATCCAGAGGTTCATCACAACCTGAGCGAGGACTTTGACAAGTGCGTTGCAAATTGGTTGCAAAATGTCTGCAAAAATGCACTAAACTGATGTCTGTTGTAGATCTATGGGGGATGTGAATGTGCCACTCGTGTACTTGCCGACAGACCCAAGCAAACTGGCGGACCCGTTTACGCTCGTGGAGCAGGATATGGTGAGCGTCACGGACAGCATCAAGCGCATTTTAGGCTCAGATCATCCCGTTCTGGAGGCTGTGGCGCGCTATTTCTTTGATCATGACGGTGGCAAGAAGGTGCGTCCCACTATGGTGCTGCTAGTGTCACGCGCAGCTGAGGCTCATCGTCATGCGATGGGGATTCCACTGCCGGAGACGCAATCTGAGGGATACACGCACGCTGCACAGCAGCGACTCGCTGAGATCACGTATGTATTGCAGCTTAAAGGTGATGGTGGTGGTTTATTCTACTAATGAGTTTTTTCCACTGTAGTGAGATGATCCACACGGCCAGTCTCATGCACGACGATGTGATTGATGAGGCCGACACGCGACGTGGTCGTCCGTCCGTGAACAAGGTTTTTGGCGGCAAAATGGCGGTGCTGGCCGGTGATTTCCTGCTGGCGCGGTCGTCGGTGTCTTTGGCTCGACTGCGCAACTTGGAGACTGTGGAGCTCATGTCCACATCGATCGAGCACCTAGTGAAGGGAGAAGTGATGCAGATGAAAAACGCAGATGCACGCGACGACATTTCGCCGTTCGAGTATTATCTCCGCAAAAACTACTACAAGACAGGCTCCCTCATGGCAAACAGTTGTAAGGCGGCGCTGGTGCTGGGCAAACACGACGAGCGCATCTGCGACTTGGGCTTCGCTTTTGGTCGTCATATTGGACTTGCTTTTCAGGTAAACTAGTGTGTTGACTGTCTTTCAATTCTGATCTAACGCTCATGTTCATTATTCGAAACTCTGCAGTTGATTGACGACGTGCTGGACTACGAAGGCGTAAACACGGGCAAACCATTACTGGCCGACCTCAAGTCCGGCTTGTCGACGGCTCCGCTGTTGCTAGCACAGGAGGAATTCCCTGTGTTGCGTGAACTTTCCAAGCGGAAATTCGCGCGGGACGGAGACATTGAATTGGTTCGTGAAGACCAGATCGTCTAGGTTTACTATAAGCGTTGCTAACTGTCTATTGTGATGCAGGCTACTGAGCTGGTTGAGAAGAGCACAGGTATTGAACGATCCAAAGCTTTGGCTATTGGTCAGGCAGAGCTGGCAGCCCAAGCAGTAATGCAGTTCGCTCCTTCACCCGAGCGAGATGCTTTAGTGCGGCTGGCACAGCGAGTGGTGTACAGATCCAAATAGAGATGCAGGAAACAGTCTCAAAAGCAAAAATCATAAAAAGCAAATGCTTTTGCCGTTGCTGTCCGCGTCATCGGCCCAACTTGATTCACTGTACCCTAGTCTAACAGTCTAACTTCAATTGAAATGATGTTTACATGTGCCAGTTAGAGAATTGAGCCTCGTCGCAGAAGAAAAAGAAGGAACCTCGATTTTCGTCAGCATTTTACCTTTCACTGAGCGGCGAAGACACGTAATTAAGAGCATGGGGATTCAACTACGGAAGCTGATGAGGTCGCGGGTGATTGTAGTGTTTGGTGCTACCAGCCGCATCGGACGCGCGACGTTGGAAGTGTTGGCCACTCAGGAACAAGTTTCTGTGGCTCTTGTGGCAGCCGTGGAAAGTACGAAGGATTCACGAGTTCAGCGACTCAAGCATGCAACGAATTGTTTTCTTTTACAATGTAATTTTGCACAAGGAGGAGAAGACTCGCTACGTCGTGCAGTACGTAATGCTGATGCCGTCTTTCTTGTTCCAGCTTTGTCAGAAAGTGGAGTACGTTTTTCCAGACGAGTTATTGATGCTGTAGCAGCTGAGCAAGTGTCACGATTCGTTGTAATTAGCAGCATTTTAGCTGCACCAGATTTATTGGCTCGTTGTCGTCAAGAGCACAAGACGGAGCGACCACCGACAGAAGCTGTTGGCTCCACGTCTACTGATGTTGCTGCTTTGGAAGGTTACGAGGCGGTGGAAGCTCACGCGAGAAATCAACTTCCTGAACAAGGTCGTTGTGTATCTCTAAGGATTCCACTTCTCATGGAGACATTGCTGTATTGTCGTGATGAACTGCTGTTTGCCAATCGATTTATTGGTTGTTTTGCACTGGATACGCATGTACCTTGCATCTCTGCTCGTGATGTCGGATATGCAGCTGCTGAGGTGCTTGCAAACCCAAAGCGAAAGTATGAGCCAGTGTATCGACTGACAGGCAACGCCAACTCGTGCATCTCGGCGAACGAAATCGCTCATTTCTTGACAGATTTTCTTGGACGTGAAATTAAGTATCGTAAGCTGAGCGATGCCAATTTCCTGCGGGTTATGAAGGAGAAGCAAACTCCTGATCAAGTAGCACAAGGAATTGTTGGTCTTCGGATTTTTCTAGAGGAACCAGAAGAGGCCGAAGCTCGTGGCGAAGACTTGAGTACCAGCCAGGAAACTTCAACAAGTCATGCCAAACGTGGAGAAGACTCTCGCTCGCTGCACCTTCCGGATGCTTTTCGTACTACGAGCAACTTTCGTTTGCTCACGAAACGCGACCGGATGACACCTCGACAATGGCTACAACGTCATGCGCCTTTGCTGTTCGCGCGTACGCCCCAGAACCAAGTACAGTTGTTCGTGGTGGGCTCAGGTGAAGCTCTCTTTCTCGAAGTGAGCAAATTTGTAGCGAGTCAAATTACAGCTCCGTCAGCTCTACCACCGCATGAAGTTGGAGAAAGTGCCATTCCGATTGTTCTTCCTGGAGAACATAGTCATCGAGGCGTTGATGGAGGTGTTCAGCAAGCTAAAGTTACGCTGTGTACTGTCAAAGCAGCTCCTGGAGGTTCTGGAAGAAGTCGGTCTTCTGGGGTACCGCTGCCTCCTACTGTTTACCAACTTGAAGGTGCTCCGCCGTACCCAATGGGGGATTTGCTCAAACAGCTTTCGTCTCTGGATGTTGTACTGTTGATTCCACCACTTCGACTTGGAGGTCGAGCGTGTCTTGATGTGGTACGTGCAGTGGTTCACGCTGCTGTACGTGCTAACTCTTGGGGTGTTTTGTTAGTGAGTTCAATCTTTGTTGGGTCTCCTACTACTCAACAGAGTGCGATACTGGAACAATTGGAAGAAATTGAAAGCTGCGTCAAGACATCTGGAGTCTCGTACGCAATTCTTCGACTGCCGTTGTTCATGGAATATTTCTTAGCACTTTCGTATTGTGATGAAAGTCTTGGCAGTTTAGAAGAGGAAAAGCACGAAATTCCTTTTGTAAGTGGAAAAAATGAAGTAGATTTGGAGCATGATGAAGTCGAATCTCACGAGTCAACATCGTCTCCTCCATCACACATGATGTGGCCTTTATTGGAGCCAACATTAGCGTCTGCGAGAGTGTATTTGATGTCTCTTGAGGATGCAGCAAAGGCTTTGGTGGCTGCTGCTTTCACGTTTCCACTCCATCGTGGGAAAACCAAAGAGCTTTACACGTCAAGTGTGACAATGAAAGACGTACAGCGAACTTTCCAACGTCACGCTTACAAGGCTCGTCCTATTCGATTGAGTCGAGTGGATGCGTTGAGAGAGGAGCCAGGGCGAGAATTCTGGCGAGTTTCGTATTGGCCACGAGCTCACACGCAATTTTTCCTCGAGTGCTCCGTCGAATTCGCTAAAGATGTGGAGATTGCAGCTAAAACATCAGCTATTGTTGGAGGAGAAATTGATCCGAATGCAATGGTTTTGCCTCTTTCACAAAGCTTTGAAGACCTCACGGATCTTTCTCCACTTTCGCTGGACGAATGGGCGGAAAATAACTCGAAACGTTATACGCAAGTGCTGGGTGTTCACAGCTCCAACGAGTAGTTTTGAGGGGTTTCTGGCTACAATTTGATGTTTTATTGGCAGCTTTATGATCAAAAAAGAAATTAACGTGAATTTCCTTTCCGTAAAACAAGTCGATGCGGTTTTACTTCAAGTAGTATTTTGTTTTTGTGTCATTTATATCGATACAATCTTCACTGAGAAGATCCGAATACATTTTCGCTAAATTAGTCGCGAATTTTCTTCCAGGCCGTCACGGTCTCTTCTGTCACTCTCGCTTCCGTCCCGCTCAGCTGTGTGAACACAGGAACTTCCGCCGTTGTTAGAAGCTCGAACTTTTCTTCTAGCACAACCGAAGTCACTTCATCACTGGGTACCACCACCAACACTTCTCCGCACTTTACTTGGCGTCTCAGCTTGGCGGCTGCAATCGAGCCATCACGAGTTACAAGAGGTTTACTCGATGATTCTGAGGTCAACGTAGCCACAAACGATTCAAGTGTTTGCTCACTTTTATGACGAAGGTCTTCAAAGAGCCCCTGGCAGCTTGTTCCAGCGACATCACTCTTAACCTGACCAGCACCCGACATCACCACGCGCTCACTGGAGCGAAACGGGTTCTCATTCACGTAAGGCGGCGGAGCGTTCACGTCGGTCGTCGCCAAAGTAATCGCTCCATCGTCGTCCATCTTCTGCTCTACAAGGCGGAAACCCGCGTGCTGGAAAAAGTGTGGCCGGAAGTGATAGCGTGCGAACTTAGACGCACCGTTGCCTCCAGCACTAGCGAAGGACCCGCCCATAATCACATGATGTTCTCCATCGAAACATGGCTCACTAAAGTCGTCGTAATAATGGTGGACACGGAACCCAGGCAGCGCCGAGAACATATCCTCACACCACTCCCAGGCGTTGCCAAATACGTCGTGAAATCCTTGCGCTGTTGGTGGTAGGGAATCCACAGGCGAGAACGACAAATACGACCAGTTGAGATTCTTACCCGAAGCAGCAGCCATGTTAGTGCCTTCGGGAAGCGTCAAAATGTCGTCCGAAGACACATCCACCGAGCGGTCCTTAACATCACGCATCAGCTGATGAATCGGCTCCGTCGTGAGGTGATAAACCACCTTTTTGTCATCCTGCTTGGCTTGCTTCCACTTGCAGAAAGCTTGTGCTTCGTGCAAATTTACCTGGGCAGGCCAGCTCCACTGCATCGGCACCACATCGAGGAGGGCGCGAAGCTTGTAGCGGTGACTGCCCGAAGGCCCATCTTGCACCCAGAATACCGGCCACTTGGTGTTTCGGAAGCAGCGCCACTCCCAGCCCAACTTGCTCCAGTTTGAAGGCTCCAGGTATCCTCCGTCGCGCACAAACTCAAAGAACTCGCCATTGGATACGAGGAACTTGTTAGCGCGACACTCTGGCACGCTCACCTCGCGATGGCCGTACTCATTATCCCAACCAAACGACGGGAAATCACGCGGTTTACCAATCTGCACCCTAGCGGCGGGGACGTCCAGGAACTCGTTCAGTGGGTAGTCAGCACCAGCCAACGGATGCAGCGCAACGTCTTTTTCGTCTTCAGCAAGAGAATTATGATACGCCGGTAGCAGCGACGTGCTCTGGAAGAACTCGACGGGGTGTTCCAACATGAGCATCGAGGACGTCTCCTGATGGATCCGCTCGTGCTCCAATCCCATCTGCAACGCCCACAATGGACTACCTTCGGAGATCTGCTCGTGACCAGGTTCAAGGTCCGGATGTGTTTCCACGACGCTGCGGATAAGTTGGTAGACCTCACGACGGTAGGCTAGCACATCGGCCACATGGGGCCACTGCATTTCGTTCTTGTTCATGTCGTCCCAGCGCATTTCGTCCACGCCCACCTCGAAGATCTGCTCGAAGTACGAATTGACCGGTTCCTGGATGAGACCCGAGACGAGGAATTTGTTGACGAAGAAGCACGTCGGGTGACCGTAGTAGAAGATGAGAGGGTGGCGCAGGTGATGCGGCGGTGGAGTCATGAAGGCGCGTTCGCCCTGCAGCGACGCGAAGAGCGCATCTGTCATCGCCCACGAGTTGTCCAAGTAATCAAGCATCTCCCGCCGTGAGCATGTACGAAGGTCGGGCATTTTGATGGCGTGGAGTCGGCCGGTGACGCGGTCGACTCCAGGGAATGCTGCATCCGTGCGCGGGTTGCGCACAGTAGTGAACCAATCATCGGCGCGTTCTCCAAAGAGGAAGCTGTCGTCGTAAGCGTCGAATTGCTGGTCGTCGCCATCATCCACGCGCGCGGCGGAGGTGGCGAAGGAGGAACTCTGGCTCGACGGAGCCTTTGGGGCCTTTGAGTGCACCTTGCGCACGCCTGAAAGCAACTGAAAAGGAATGGAACGGGTCGGGCGCGCAGTCGTCACGGAGGCCGCCACTGCTGCGGATGGAGACGCGTCGCGCGTAGCGATAGGAGTCGATGAGAGCGAGCGCGCCAATCGAGATGACAGGCGTAAAGGCCGCTTACTGGCGGTTGGGAAACGTCGAGGGAAACTGGTGATGGCCAACATGTTGCGGTGAAGTGAGACGCTGTCGTTGCGGAGACGCTTGTGTTGCCGACGGTGGATTCGAAAGTGAGCGATCTTACAAAAGATTATAATAGAAGTGACCTCCTATTAATCTCTGACATTGGCCAGTCTGATTGTCTCACACGTGAGCCAATTGTTATTAATAGATGCGGGTTTCGTTTGTCCAAGATCCCATGTGAACTACGAAAACAGGCGACAGCAATAATTAACCAGTCAGATTACTCCCTGGTCCGTAAATTAGCAAGGTTTCAAAAATAAATATGGAAATGCTGTCGAGCAAATACAAGATCACGGTCCGTGGTGATTACGCGTTTGGACCACAGAGTGAAGGTCATCGCAATTGCCTTTTCCATCGTGTTCCTCGTTGTCCATCCGTAATAACGCGGTCAAGTTAACAACCGCAACCATTCTACACGGTACTCCCGCACGAGCAATCGGACAAAATCCACTGCAAGATTAGAGTATTGCAAGCCGCCGTCTCTGGTAACGCTGCCAGCTACGTTGCACCTACGGCTGCGTATCCGTGCCATGGGGGTGTATTCTTCACATGGTACACTTTGAGCTGACAGTCCGGCACATGTACCGTACGGTATTTAATACTATGTAGTAGTAGTTCATAGTATCAGTGGAGTATCGCCTTTATTTCGTGATGTGGGTGTTAATCTCGAATCTTTCTTGTCTGTACATCGCCGTCTGTGCGCGGCTGTGCGGGGATAAATCTCTGTCAGAGATTTTTTGAACGCGTGTGCGGCTGTGATGCAACATCGAACGTGTTGTCAACAAGTGCTCGCTGGAGCAATTGTCAATCACAATGTGTTTTTGTTACCGGTACGTGACCGCGAGATGATAGTCTGATAACTTGGCGTAACTTAAGGATAAGCGTACGTCAAGTCTGTATGGGGGGGTGTTGTTGTTTGGTGCTAACTCTAAGTATGCAAAATAATTGTGACTGCCGTGACACCCGAAACGAGTCTGTGGACGTGTACGCCACTGTGAAAGTCGAGCAAGCATCCCCTCGCAAAACCATTTTTCTGTGTGATATTGCAGTCAGAATCATATATATAGTACACAGCTACGTCCTCCAGACGAGGACCGAGACGCCAGCAGCCACGCTAAAGTAGACGTAAGTCTTGATTTCGTGCGTCACATAGGCGCCGAAGGACGAGCCCACGACGCAATTCCAGCCACGGCCGTACTCCTTCTCCATATTACGCCTCACAAACTCGGCAATGGTCGAGAACGTCTTCTCCGACTGCAACAGCAAGAAAAAACAACGTTAGCATCCGTTTGGAGCTCATTACCACGTCGACGGCACAAGTCGCACCGTAACTTGCAACTGAAACGCGTCTCTGGCCGTGCTCAGCGCCTTCTCCAACATGGCGTCCGTCATGTCCTCAGCAAAGACGACAGTCTTGTAGAACTTGTCGCTGTTCTTGCTTGCCATCGTTAAAAGTACGTAAGTGTCGTGGATACTCGAGTGCCCCTTCAAGCTCCACTGTCCAGATCCGTATGCTCTAAATTTCAAAATATTTACAAATTCAGTCAATGAAAAACATTCAATAACTCCTTCTTTTGTCATCCTCATCAATGTCAAGCATTTTTAGTCCGTCCGTCATGCAGCCACTCCGTCCGCTACTGCGTCGCTTCTCTTCTGCTCCCGCGGGCTTCCGCCGTCTAGAAATTCCCATGGGACCTTCAGATGTCGTACTCTCAGCTGTTGCGCCTACCATTTCCTCCGCGGAGCAGCCTGCGCTTTTATGCGTGTCCACCACCTTCGGCTCCGCCGCGCACGACTTTCGCCAGCAATTCGCCAGTACGCAACTCACGCGCGGCTTTGCGCTCTATGGAGTGGACACACGCGCACCCGAGAGCGACTTCGGTGGTCGACGCGTGGAGAAAGACGCTGAGGAGGTGCTCCGCGTGGCCGACGCGCTGCAACTGGACACGTTCTCGCTTCTGGGCTGCAGTCACGGCGCGAATGTAAGCGCCGTACTGGCGGCCACACACCCGACGCGCGTGTCACGACTGGTTTTGGTGAACGGCAACGTACGCGACTTTGATTCTGTCATGTTTCAACTTCTAAGTAACTGAGAATCATCTCTTGATATTGCTATTGATGTTGTGTGTAGGCGTTTGTGAGCGATGAGGACTTGGAGGACATGGAAGAACACAAGGACGTCAACTCATGGCCACAGGAGATGCGCGACGCCGCACTGGAAAAAATTGGCTCCGAGAAGCTGCAGGATACGTGGAATGGTCCGTCATCTGCAATTACTTGGGCTGATGGGCTAGTGGACTGACGGTGATATTCGTGGTACAGAAATGCTGGAGGCGCTGCGTCAAAT
The DNA here is from genome assembly GCA_024679045.1 of Phytophthora brassicae. Taxonomy (NCBI): domain Eukaryota; phylum Oomycota; class Peronosporomycetes; order Peronosporales; family Peronosporaceae; genus Phytophthora; species Phytophthora brassicae. Next base: position 25,557 of record JAIKVB010000039.1, on the reverse strand, counting down.
AGAGCGCGAAGACGGCGGCGACTTGTACTGCGGCCATCTGCCCTATATTAAATGCAAGACGCTCGTGGTGGCTGGCGAACAGGATAAATTCGTGCCGCTCTTCCACGGCGAGTATCTGAGCGAGCGCATCATGCACTCGCGACTGGAGGTTCTAGCTGAAGGCGGCCATGACCTTGTCTCGTCCCAAGCCGAACGCTTCAACGCCTTGCTGGCGGTTTTTCTTCAAGAGCCTGATGATAAGCTCACGCAAAGCCGGGAGTTCGTGGCTGTGCCCTCGAAGGCGTAAGTACCAACACTGCAAGGAGCTGCGGACGGGGAGTGAACACTGGCGAACCATTAGACAGTCAAAATAACGCACGCACAGGCACGCTTGTATTTACATAGAGTCTCCAGCACTCTACGACTCTTCAGTTACTTAGCTACTTGAACTACTTACTAATACGCTGAGGCCCTCATTCAGCCATAGCGGAACCCCATAAACTCATGTTGAAAATGAAGTTGAGGTGGTTGTCGTCATACTGGTTGTCCCTGACATGGACGGTCGGTGGTACATCGGAACTTGTTGTTGCTGGTACGGGAATTGTTGTACCGCAGGCTGATGTTGAGGTATCTGTGGCTCAAAATGGAACACTGGTGCTTGGTTCACACCAATGTTCAAACTAGCTCGGCGATTCGAATCAGCATAATACTCGTGCTCCACTCCCTCTCGAGGCGGAGAAGACATCATAGACGGTGTCATCGCATACGACGGCATACTCATCGTTCGTTTTAGAGGCGCCACACTTCCGTTTGTTTGGGCTCCATTGTAGTAGCCATAACGTGCAACAGTGTACGCGTTCACTTGGCTCGGACTTAGACCGACACCTGCACCCGCTGCAATACGAGGATCGTCCTCTAGAATTCCCTGTAAGAGCTCTCCGAATCCTTCTTCATCGCCATATGGTGACGGTGCTAGTTGATCATACTGTTGTGGCTGCGCGTACTCGACTCCGTTGTTGCCATACATGGGCGCGTAGGTCCCGCCGTAATGCCTGGCTGGGTTCTCGTATCCATACATTTGAGACTGCACAGTGGGCAACGTTGACAACTCGGGTTTTAAAAGCTGCGGCGACGGGAAGCTGGGCGCTGACAGGGGTCCACTGGAGACGCTTCTGGCGCGCTTGGGAAGGTTGATACTTGCGAAGCCGCGGGTATTGCGGGGTTGAGTGGGGGACCCCGTGTTGACCATGTGTTCGGACGGCTTAAAGTCGAGCTCGGACTGGCCCATGCTTCGCAATCGCTGGACGGCTTCATCGTAGCGCATGCCGCCGAGTGCCTTGCTGATCTCCATACGACGGTTGTACTCGGTCTCCTCCACGGACTTGGCCAAGTGCCATTCATCCTTCCCACAACGACAGTGCTTGCCCTCTGCGCCCTTGTAACGATTAGCCTGGGTCGACAGTGAGCTGCCATTTGTGGGCGCCACCACAGCGCACTCGCAGCACTGAAACATTTGCTTCGAGCGGAAGCACAACGACAGTGCTTGCCCTCTGCGCCCTTGTAACGATTAGCCTGGGTCGACAGTGAGCTGCCGTTTGTGGGCGCCACTACAGCGCACTCGCAGCACTGAAACATTTGCTTCGAGCGGAAGGTACCGAGCCAATTGGACTTGAACCGTGGGAACCAGCTCCTGCGGTCGCGGGTTTTCTCAGGTCCGTCACCTGCGTTGTTGGAGCTGTAGGCTGTACCGGTCTGGTGTACGCTGTCACTGGGCGGATTGGTCGAGCCAGCGCCTAATACGATCCTGTCAAAGAAACGGTTGTCATGGCCGACGAGGAGGTCGTTCAGCGAGTAGTTCTTGCAGGTTGAAGATGTCGCTCGGACCTGCTGCTGTCTCGTAGTGAGTTGAAGCACGCCCATGGTTGTCGTTGAGCTTTACTGAAGTACGTGGGTCCTGTCTGACCTGCTCACTGTTGCTGTTGCTGTTGCTGTTGCGAGCCCTTACGCGTGATATATGTCCTTGCTTGGTCTGGTGAGTCTCTTCCGGCGAGAAAGAGTGGAAATGAGCATCATTGGAGATAGTCAGCTGGTGCTGTTCTTGCTGATCGGAGAGGACACTCTCGTCGAGGCGGACGGACAGACAGACGGCCTGACAGCTCGCGAGAGAGAATGGACCGCTCACCCCCGCCACGTCACAAACATGGCCTACTCTGCTCCTAATAACTTGCACCATCTCTTGCCTCGAAAATCTCGGTGGCGTCGCACTGAAAAAGAATCTAAAGACGTCTCCCGCTATTAATAGTTAAAAAGGGGTTAAAAGTACATGTACTGTAGATGGTAGTTATGATCTACAGCCACAATGAAAACCTCCTATTGTACCATGAGAGCTGTATGATACAGTAGTCGCTTGGATAGTCTCTAGCTGATGAGTCGTGCTGAGTACTGGATCTCTGCAAGTCCATCATGGCGATTGCGCCCCATACGCCCCTACACGAGGAGAAATAAAAGCCTGATCAATGCGCAGAGACGAGCTTGAAGTTGCAACATCATTTTGCTGCGTACCTATGGCTCAAGCCTGCTGCACTCGCTCGCGGCCAAGAAACGCTCCGTCTTGCTGATTTCGTACTCTGCAAGACCTTTTCTGCTTATTAATACCTTTTACTGGTGCTTTCATTTCGGTGTGGCTCGGCATCACATCTGTCCCCGTCTGCGGGAAGTGGTGTGCCGCGAGCAACACGGCCACTACATGTATTACATGTAATACGATTAAAAGCTTCCCAAGACAATGCCAAGGTCGCCACCGGGAAGCCACGTTGCGGTGGTCGGGCGTGAGTAAGAAGTACATGTAGACGACTTCCCGCAATAGATCGCAACCCAAGTTGACACTTGCGGAGACCGCACTACAGTACATGCAGGGGTTCCGATACTATCGGCGACTGTACTGTAAAGGCCCTTCGACTTCAACCCCTAGTCGGACTATTAATAGTATTGTAGTCCACTCGACTCGTATGTATCCCAAGCGCCAAGGCTCTGCTGCCATTGCGGCCTGCTGTGTTCTTGCCAAGAAAGACCTGTCCATCTTCTATCTTCTAAATCACTCACGCGTCCACCGGGGAACGCCACATGCTTCAACATCCCCCCCCCCCAAATCACACAAGACGAGGGAAGCCGGCTTGGAGAGTGAGAGAACGACCAGTGAATTAAAGTCGCCTCTACACACCATGCTAAAAGACTCGCCGTTGTCTGATACTGCATAATGAACACCTTTAGGCGCTCTGACCGAAACGCGTTGGTCGCCATCTCCAACCGACATGGCCGAGATTGCGGCGTCTTTAGTCGAACACGAGCGCAAATCCTGCGTCAGTGGCTCGGCGACTGTACAATGTACTGGTACTGTGTATAATACGGATTTTTTCCAAATGCTGGCACTATTTCACTAATAGTTTTAAAAGAGTCGTTTGCCGGTACCAAATGCTGGCACTATTACTACATGTAATGCTGACACTCTGACTGCAAAGCGGTCGTTTTTTAGACTGTGCTGTTTGCAAGACACCAAACTAAACATTAGGGCTTCGCAATCGCAGTCACCTGACGCGCTGTCGCCTTGAAACTATTAGTGAAATAGTGCCAGCATTTGGAAAAAGTCCGTATTATACATACGAGTCTTGATGCGCTGATTGTTCGACGTAGCCGGGCTGAGGTGGCTTCAAACGCCAATCTGTTGAATCTGTTGAAGGCCCATCTTAAGATCGTGTCGGTGCTGTACACGCATTGTTGATGTTTTTTGTCTGAGGACGAATCCAAGAAGTTCACGGTGAACATCCGGCGCTCGCCATCTGAAACTCTCGCTCAAACTCGGATTTGTCGCTCGTCTCGGTGCAGACGCTCTTCGAGCTGTTCATTGTATTACGGCAATATTCTCGGGTACATCAGCTTCAACATGTAAAGTGGCGCATTGCAGCCCGAAACACGCTGTAGTTCGGAACATAAGCTAACGTTACCTTTATTACTTACCAACTACTTTGGGGACTTTTACGGCGCAGTGTTGACGCTGGTGTCGCGCCTTCTTCGGCACAGTGAAGCTTCAAATTCGCCATCCGAGCCTGAAGTCACTTCGGACGACGCCGTCGCCTCCTCTTTCTCATGTCGTTTCTTCTCATTACCCGCATTTTCACTTATTAGTCCACGATTGAGCTCGCACTCTTCAACACTGGGCGGCTGGTGCAAAGGAAGCTCAACTGTCGTGTCTTGCTCGGTCTTGGGCCAATTCTCACTCGCTGGCTCTAGAATGAGTTTCTGCGCGACAAAGAGACTCGCATCGCGGTTGCTCCAGTAAATGACATGCGCTGTCAGAGCGAATAAATACTCGTTCGCGATCTCAATCTCGTTCTCTTGGAGCGAATAATCAATCGGAAGTCCTTGACACAATCTGCCAAATACTGCAACGTTTTCAGTGCTAGCATCGCCCTCTCGCTGCTGAACTTCCTGAGCCTCACCCTCACCTGGTCGTCGCTGTACCTGAGACGGCTGCGCAACCACCGCCAACACGTCCGACAGCGGCGTCGGTGCAGGGTTTTCGACTAGCCCAACACTGTGTGCGCCAGCAAGTACTTGATGCTCGAAATCGCGGCGCCATTGACGAAGGGAAGCCCACATGGCACGGAATGAATTCCGCAATTGGTACTGGAAGCGCAATTTGCCCTCAAAGGTGCGGATAATCGCAGCCTTCGAGTGAGCACGTAACGGGTTCAGAATGGGCTCAATACGGTAAGCCACGGGGTCGTATGGATGGTAGATATTGAACAATCGTCGACAGCGTGGCAATTGGAAGTCATGATCCAGCTTCTGACCACGCACGTTGAGGAACAAACCCACTGGTGAGCCAAAACAAAAGAGATCTTCAACGTCAAACGCAAGTTTGGGCACCAGCGCGACTGCAGCAGCTGAAGTGGCAGCAGATCCAGGAATCTTGTGCTTCTTTCCTTTTTTCGGTATAGTCTTATTGGGACGAGACGTTTTTCGGTTCGTACGACGGCTGATTGGTGTTCTTGGAGACGCGCGTTGACCAGACTTCGTATTTTCATGTTCAGAGCTTTCCTGATGCCACACTCGTGGTGAGCTCCTCCATATTCCGTTGGAATTTGCCATCTCAGACATTGACTTTGAGCGCCGCTTGAGCGTTTTCGCAATGACTGAGTCAAAACCAAAGACATTATCCATTGGCAACCCAGTGACCTCAATTTCCTCCACAATATCGTCATCAGTGCTCGTACTGCTCGCGTTTTCAGTGCCATTTCCCACCACTGCTGCTTCCTCATCGTCTTCATCGCTACTGCCTTCATCATCTGTACAAAATGTGTTTTCTGATGGCTGCATATACACCTGCTGATGGTTTAGAATATCAAAACAAATAATGGATCCAAGTGAGTGAGCGACAATTGAAACTTTCTTGCGCTTTGCTCCACAACCACGGGAGGTACTTGATTCCATCCAATCAGGGTGGCGAGACTGGAACAAGGTGAACACGCGGTTCATTTCCTTGGCCACTTCGTCCAGAATGACCTGGTGAAATAGTGGCGACATGAAGAAGAGAACGTCCAAAATCGTATCGTTCGCCAGCTCACGAAGCTTTGGGATAGCAGGTAGCGTCACGTCACGAATGAGCTGGTCTAAACCCTCCATATGCAGCTTTGAGTGCCATTCAATGGGCAGGAATTCCACTCGCGGTTGTCGTGAAGTAGCGGTGCCGTCACTTTTCGTTTCTGAGTTGACATCCTCCCCATTCATATGAGCAAAATGTGCGGAGTGAAGAGCCTCACGGTTTAACTCTCGCAGCGTCGTGGAGCAATCGATGATGGAGCGCAACGTTACGACATTGATCAAGTCGAGCGTCTTGAGTGCGTCGCCAATACCGTGCACGATGAGCACAAGGTGCTCAATCTCTTCTTCAATGTCTTTGTCATCCTCAGTGACTATGAGAGGCTTGCCAGTAGCCGGGTCGCATACCATAGCATCCTTCCACAGTTTTAACGTTGTGGGGTCAGCACGAACACGAGGATCTCCACGATACACCCGACGCTTGCTCGTAAATGGAGTGGTACCTGCCAGCAAACGCTTGTACTGCATAATGTCTTGCGCACCCTTGAACTCGACGAGATGCCCTTCAACCGGGATGCTAAGTGCGCAGTCTTTCTCTACGCGAGCTGATAACACAGCCTCACTTAGACTAGCACGAGAGCTAAAGAATCCACGCGGTTTCTGAGCCTCAATGTCCATCAGACGCTGCTTCTCCAGCGAATACAGACCAAGGTAGTACACAAAGGCATTTTCCAGAACGACTGCAGCCTCAGAATTGTACGGGGCCAAGCCGTAATTGCGCTGAGCATACACCCAACGAGACCGACACACGACAATTTCCTCCAACGCAGGCCAATAGACGGGTGTCATTCGCATACTCTCCAGATCCACTTCATGACGACCTTCATCGACTAGTACAACACTGGATGGGTTCATAGGACCTGGTACTGTAGTTTTCCGGTGCTGATACCATCGAAATTTGCGCTCTAGTCGACGACCTTCGTGGGCTGGAAATTCAATCCAGCCACCAGAAGTGCCAGAGCTTGAGCTGGACTGGGTAGTCATTCCAGGACTCGTTGTACTACCAATAGGTATCTCTGAAGTCGATTTACTGCGTCCATTTAATCCACTGGGAAGTACTTGTCCATTGCCACTCGTAACGTCGATTTTCTTGTAAAACCAGATAGGAAAAGCACTCGAATCTTGATCAGTCAGTTCATCTGTCAGCTCTTTGTTTGCTGCCACTTGTTGCTTAGTAAGCGGCACACCACCCACATCTGGGAATTCTCGTTGTAAGTCACTGTACAACATCTCGTTCTGTAATTTGATGGTGGCTAGAAACTCAAACAGTTTGTAGTGTGATGCAATAATGCGCATCCTCTGATGTACCGATCGAATGACTTCACTTCGTCTAGCAGCACTAAGTGACTCGTACGGTCCTCGACCGAGAATATTCCACTGCACCATACTTAGATGTTGATCCAGTACTTCTGTAGCTGAGTATAAATGCTCCACTAGAGCTTGTACACGTGTAGTGCTTCCTTCTAAGAACAAATCAGTGCGATCTTCAATCTCTGCACGCGACGGGAACACGACGTGACTCGGGAAGATGACGACGTATCGCACGACGCTCTCGGCTGCTCCCAATGGCGGCAGCACCAGGTGACGCAGGAAAAAGCTCCTACGCATCGAGTTCTTGGCTACAAAATAAAGTTCCGGCAGCTCTTCACTCGTCACAAATTGTGCGAGACCCTCGACGCCACGCAGCAGCGGAACAGCCACATGGCTTTGGAGCGGAGCCAGCGGTCCGGGAAGTCTCGTGCTCTCCACGCGCACTTTAACGCGGTAGAAAAAGCGTTGGCCTGTGCGCGTGCACGTGAGACGAAGCTCCACGACGCGCTCGTGTGTATGTGTGGCGGCGTCTACAACGCAGTCGCGAGTGGCACCGGCCGCGCGCTTGGCGAGATCGGGCGCGCGTCGGACGAGGCTGCTGGAGATCTGAGCACTTAATGCCAAGAGAAACGGAAAGGGCGTGAAGGCTGACAAAGTGCTCCATACAAAACCTCCGTCCTGGCGTTCGGCCATGTCGCGACGCGCATCACGCACCATCTCGGCCACATGATACATGGGCGTAGACTGCTAGGGAGATCGCTGGCTGGTTACAAGCAGTCTCCACTCACGGGCATTCTCTTACGATAATGAACCTGACGAGACAGACTAAAAGAAACTTTATATTTAAAAAATGCTACCACTAGAAAGTAAAAATTATACTTGTAGCCGCGCACTTCAACCTGTCCCTATCTCATCATAGTGAAGAAAACGAAAGCGTCCATCTTGGCCTGTTCTTGCTCGGCCTCGTTGGCCACGCACTTACTCGCAAGGGATGAGTCGACGACGGGGTCTATGTTGGGCGTCATATTTTGATTGGCGCAGGACCGTCGAGAGGATGGAGAGTGCAACGAGCGCTTTGCAGCCAGCGGTGGAGGCAACACCAAGGCGACCAAGTCTTTCAGCAAGTTACGCATTGTATGTCGTACGATGTTTGCAGCTGCTGACTCGGGTACTGCCGGATCGGATGCTTTGGGTCACAGCGAGGGCTCTTGGTGGTGTTTTCTATTATGGTGCGTTGGGAGTTGGCAGTGGAGACCTTTTGGGAGCAGTTTCTAACTGGCATGGGACGTGTGTCGGTGACATTAATTAAGTTGTTCGGCTGCGTCGTCGCGTGGTTCTGGATCGAATCACAATAGGACTTCCATCCAATGACGTGCGTCGCATCGCGCGTGACTCGTACACGTACGCGGCACTTTCATTGCTCTGGATGCTGCGGCTTGAAGAGATATCGAGTCCAGAGACGCTGCTCTCGATGGATGAAGATACTTTGTCGTCGCTAGAGTCTATGAGGAACCTGCTAGCTGAAGGAGAGACACCGTCCCATGCGATCATCACCACAGGTCACATAGGTGCGTGGGTGTTGTCCATGTACCTTCTACTGTAGTTGGTGCTTACACTTGGTTTACAGGTTTCTGGGAGTTTTTGCCGGCGACCTTGGCGCGTCCGACTGTGCCAGTTCAAACGCAGTGGATTGTCTATCGCCCTCTCCATGATGACTCGCTTAATGATCTTGTGGCCTCAATTCGACAGGCACCAGATCGACGATTCATTGCTGTGAGTGCTGCTACCATCAAGTCTTTGGGAGGTGTGAATTGACTGAGATCTGTTGTTATTGCTGAGGCAGGACAAGAAGTGCTACAACCTGCTTCGAGATGTTCTGCAACGCCCCAATAAGGACGGCAGCGCAGCGCAACTGGTGGGACTCGTGGCAGACCAGCGTTGCAACAGCGAGAATACTCATGCGGATGTGACTTTCCTGGGCCAGTCTACCTATTTAGCAACAGGAGCGGCTCGACTGTATGCCGAGACAGGAACGACGCTCTGGTTCGCTGTTGTGTTGCACAATAAGCTCTACTACAAGACGTCCGATCCGAGTGAGAAACCTTTTCGGCTCGTGCTGCAACCCGTAAGCTGCTTACATAAGATCATTTTGTTATAACTTCGTTTCTGACCTCTTCGCTCATGTGTCCATGAATGAAGATTTCAGTCGAGACTTTATCCAAAGCCAACTCGAAGGAAGACGTGACGGCTATCGTGCAGACATACGCGTTGATGCTGGAAAATGTAGTGCGTGAGTACCCGGCACAGTATCTTTGGATGCACGATTTATGGAATACCAAACGCCGTGCCGCGAAGCTGATGGTGGAGTGAAAACGCCATCATACAGTGGAGTGTGTTGTTTGTTTGCGGTACTGTTCACACTCATACATACCCAGGTACATGTACATCCAACATCGTGATGCTACCGGTATCCTCAATTGGTACCGGTACCATGCAAACTATAAACCTTCATTAAACCTATATATTCCTCCGACAGCCAATCAAAGGCGGATAGTGGCAATAACCAAATATGGCAATAGAATCGATCTGACAGAGCAAAAATGGCTCGCCAGGTGGACACCGCAGCGCGATCTCTGCGTCACGCTGTTCTCCTTCGCCAGCGCTGGTCATCGCGTGTCCACACTCATCGTTTATCTTCCAGTCTCTCCTCTGACTATTCATCATCAGCTCCCACTATCAGATCCAATATCGATCACCACAGCTTAGTCACAAGTGTGCCCAACCTCCAGGCCTTACAGCGCGTCCAGTGGATCCTCCAGCAACCGCAGCGCCGCGTCCTTTTGCTCAGTGGAAGTTCAGCGTATGGTTCTGCTACACGTGCTGCACTCGAGCGAAGATCGCCCGCCTTCGAGCTGGAGCGACTCGGCCACGGCGTCTTCGGAGTTCGTGAGTTCTGTCAGTTTCTGCTGCGTGAAAGCGGCCAAGAGCGTCGCGTCTTCGGACGCGCTCAACTAATGGCGCTTCTGCTTCATGAAGGGTTTGGATCACCTGGTCGGAGTTCGTGAGTTCTGTCAGTTTCTGCTGCGTGAAAGCGGCCAAGAGCGTCGCGTCTTCGGCCGCGCTCAACTAATGGCGCTTCTGCTTCATGAAGGGTTGGGATCACCTGTTGCATCGAAGTTGGCGGCCACGTCGACGTTGCAAAGACGTAAAGGGGCACAAGATCTTCTGCAGCTTTTCCGTCTTCTAGAGAGCGAGGGCGCCACTTCAGAGCAATACAAAACCGTAACAACTGCAAGTGGAGAACCGATCCAGATGGAATTGGCGGACAAGTACGCGGCGTACCACGAGATGCTGGTGCAGCACGACGCAACGTCATGGGACGGACTGGTGATGGACGTGTTGACGAAATGTGAAGCTCAGGACGCTACATCAAAGCTTTTCAGCGAGTCGATAATGCAAGAATACACCGACGTGGTACTGGATGATGTGCAGAGGATGACACCAGCTATGGCGAGGCTTGTGGGGTATTTGTGTGGCCAGCCAAGTGTCCAGTCCAGTGCCAGTTTCAGTCGTGTGTTATTGGAAGGAGATGAGTGTCCTCGAACACAGAATTTAGAGCAAAGGTTGAAGAAGACTGCAGCAAGTACGGGACGCATTCCTAACGTGACTCGTGTGGATTTGATAGATATAAATGAGAAAGTCGACGAGCGAGCGAAGATGCAGGCTTTCGCACAGCGGATTTTGACACAGAGTGGCTCTTCTAGTGACGATCTGACACCGCCTGTTCCTTTTAAATGCTGGCGTTTTGGAGTTCTAGAGTCAGAGGAGAAGCGTATTGGTGAATACTTAGCTGAATATATGAATCACGAAGGAGTTACACAGGCGACTGTGGTATGTCCTTCGTACGCAGACGCACATCGGATCGCTATGGCGTTCAAGAAACAGAGACTTCCGGTCCACACAGAGGACGGTCGATTTGCAGTAGCAAGTAGCTCCAGTGGTACACCCATCCACCTTTTCGACGAGCCTGGTGTTAACGCACTGTACTCATTATTGTGTGCGTTATGCTTTCCAAGCGACTCGCGTCACTTATACAACGTTTTACGCTCAGATTTCTTTAATTTTCCGGCGGAGTTGCTTTCGTGGTTAATGGAGAAAGAACACCAAAGTCACGCAGAGTTGTTTGAAGTGATTGAGACGTTTATTGAAAGTCGAGGGAAATCTCTTGGTACTTCGCTTCGTCAGAAAGAAAATGAGTCGTATAAACTACCACAGGCAGTGGCTTGTCAACTTGAAACTGGATTGGAACGAGCCGAATTATTTGTTGAAATTATCCAGAACTTACGAGCTAAATGCCATAATGTGTCCACTACGGAGATTGTCCAGAGTTTTTTGGAGCAAACAGGAACATTAGAATCGCTATTGCGTCCGAATTCCCCAGATCAAGAACGTAAGTCTTTGGTGCTATCAGATTTCCTACGAGAACTTTCAACAGCACAAGACATTGTGAGAAATGCTCAAGTGACGTTTGTAGTACCGTATTTACAGCAATTGCGAGAGACTAAGTTGACTTCATCCGTGTCCTGGGAAGAATTCTCACCAGAATTTGTTGGAACTGCATCTAAGATATCAGAAAGAAGTATTCGTGTACTTCCGTTAACAGCGTATTCACTCGAGTCATTGGCGGCTTCAGTGAATCAAAAGGAGGATCACGATAAGCATTTACTTGTGCTCATGTCAATGCGCGACAGTAAATTCCCAGGACGAATGAAGCGTCTAACTCTTCCACTTCCCTACGACCTACTGAGTGAACCATTCCCCATACAAACGCGTACCGAACATCTCGACGACTGTGAGAAGTTAGCGTACGAGGCTTTAACACTTGGGGTTTATGACGAGGTGATACTGTCCTATGCGGAAGTTACAGCTACGTTATCATCCAAACGTGAGGTTTTAAGTCGTATTTTTCAACCAATTTGGCATGAAGGAGACCAACCACCAGTGTCTTCTCGAGGAAAAGGGGGAAGTAAAAGTCGTAGTGGAAAGAACAAATTATCTTCTGCAGCAGAAACTACTTCACACACAGAACTCTCGTCAAAGTCAACTGCTACACAAGACACTGCAATTTCTTCTCCCAAGACACCACGTTTCTGGCTATTGGAGATGGCAGACGTAATGCGTTCTTTTATCAGTCAACTGTTCGTTCCAATTCTACATCATGAAAAGGATTCATTCTCGGTGGATATCCCGACTAAGACTAAGACAAGTGCTGATGATATTCAAGCTAGTCGAGATCAGGCGAAGAGAATTTTGTACGATCCATCCCACTTGTCGTATTCACAGATCTCCGAGTACTTGCGCTGTCCACACAGATATTATCTGAGTCGCGTGATGAAGCTGAATGGTGATGTATCCACTGCAATGATGTTTGGAAGCGCGTTGCATGAAGGTGTAGCTGCGTTTGCCAAGTCATTAGCTGCTACTCAACAAAATGGTGACGTGACGAAAGAAGCGAAAACTCTCGCAGCTGTAGAAGGAGAAGAAGCTTTCATGCGCGCTTGGACTGGCGATGGGTACGGACTTTTTTCATCCAAAGAACAAGCTTCCTTCCTACTTGAGCGTGGCATGACTTCATTATGGGATTTCATAGAAACACATCACAGAGACTTGGAATTGCAGGAAATTCTTCATGTGGAGCAGAAGTTTTCGTTTCATGTTCCCAAGGCAAATGTGGAGTTTCGAGGCGTCTGGGACCGTATTGATCGTGTATCTAAAGTTCTGGACGATGGATCTTCTTCACTTGTCATTAAAGAATTCAAGTCAAACATGGGTGGTGCTACTCGTAATATGCGTAAACTAGCAGAAGAGAGTTTACAGCTCAAAATGTACATGTATGCATTTCGAAAGGTTTTTGGTGAAGCACCGTACGGAGCGAAGCTGGAGCAGATTGGGGGCAACTATAATGATTCCGGCAGTAAAACAAGGAAAAGAATAAGCAGAGCAGGGAATGATAACAACGGATTTATCCACTTTTCCGAAGAAGCAATGCAGGAAGCCGAAGACGCCATTGTTAACGTCGCGTCGGGGCTTCGCAATGGAGATTTCGAGCCCAAACCGGGCTTTGCGGAGTGCTCGTTCTGTCCCTTTGCAGGCTCTGCATGTCATTTCGCCAGTGACGAAGCTTCTTACGAACGACAATCTGCTCGTAAAGCAAGTGCTGGTTCTGTAGCATAGCGAATGGATCTTCATGAATGGACTTATGAACGATGTGAAGATGGATACATTTGGACGATAATCAACGCTTCATAACAGCAAAAGTTTGTATTCTACCACTTTCAATAGACTCCAATGACGATATTCTCACGATGAAGACCTAGAGGGATGATGAGCTCATCCGACTCGAAAACTGATTGAAGTTTGCGCAACATCATTTGCTTTCTCTTGTATCCTGCGTACGTGAAGAGAACTCGAGCGCCTGCTACTATGACGCCATTCTGTCTGTCTTGTCTTTGGTACATTTCTGGGATGATCACTGGTGGAGTAACGAAGTCGTTTCCAAACAGTGAGTCAACATCCGAGTCCAAGTCATTCTCATAGTCTACCATGTACACGTCGTCACCATCATCAGTATCATCAGTAGAGCGTTGTTCTTCCTGGTCGGTTGACAAAATAGCTGGCCACATGTATGGCATTTGTTCTTTCTTTTTGCTTTCTCTTCGACGTGAAAGATAATTCTTGAGACGATCCCGTTTTCGACTGGCTGTTGGTGTCACGGGAAACTCGCACTCAGGTTTAATCACTGGAACAAAAACCTTGTGGACAATCTGTGAACTTGTGGCGCTTGAGAGACGAAATTTACTGCGCCGTCCACTTGAACTTTCTTGGCTATCGACGTCAACACTTTCCTGAACAGTTTTTGAGTTCGGGGGCGGCACGCGGTGGAATTTTCGTAAAAGACCTCTCATAGTTGATGTTCAAATGTTAGATCACTGACTGAGTGCACTTTGACTTTGCTGCTATGTACCCCCTCGTCCAGACTCCACTTCAGAGTGTTTTCGTGAATGACATTGTTATCGTGAACTGAGTGATTTGATTCCCTCTCCCAGCATAATCGACAGGTTGGTGTGCAGCTGGTAAACCGGTACGAGAAGAACTAAAGACAGATTGATATTAATAAGATAAATAGAGGGAATGGACAGATGCTGGAAGCGTTTACGAGGTCCATGATAGGCAAAACTCAACTCGAAACTTTTTGACACGTCGACTTCGAAGTAAGCAACAGCAGGTGAGGTGTTTATCGTACATATGGCACAGGCGGTTGATAAGGCGAGAGCGAATAATTAAGTACTTCAAGTATCCGACTAGTAGACAGCAGTATGAGCAGCCTGTATATTGGAGCGATTCCCGCAGCCATCTGGGACGTCTAAAAATCAGTTTAGAAAAGTGTAACTAAATTAGAAGTTAACTATTATTAGTGGTAGTCAGACTTGGATACAAGACCTCCATTCCAATCTGGGTGGAGGTTTAACTGGATAACGATTTTTGACCAATAATTGGATTGTAAGTAATATTAACCCGATGATTGGTTGAAAATAATAGGCACAAAACTGGTTTTAAGACACGAGGTTGGCACGGTACCGTGCCTTAAGTTGATTTAGTATACTGGTACATGGTACCAGGAAGCTGACAATTTGTCTGGCCAATCACGTCGTCGTATTCGCTCACCTTACAAACATCAGCATATCCCACCTCTTGAAATGGAGTTCTATGCGTCAAGTGCCGCTGACGCCGCCGGTTGTGCCACGCTCTTCGCAGGCCACACAGTGCTCCTGGTATGTTAACCTTCTCCTTTAAATCTTTCTCTCTCCTTTTTGTCCAAGCTGCACCTCCATCCGCCTCGTAGTCACATTACAAGCTTCTGACAAAAGAAGTGTATCCTTTATGTGGTCAGCCAGCTATCTCCAACGCGAATCTGGGGCAACTGACGCTGGATCTGCTCGTCAACACGCTGTTGCAGAACGGAGAAGCTTTTGTACGTATCATTGCTGTCTCCATTGCTTTAATTGACCTAGTCGAATCCGAGAAACTGACTAAAACCTCGGATTTGGACCTGAATCAGGACGTGGGGCTTACACGCGTAGGCCACCTGCTTAGCCAAGAGGCCCCTCCTATCGCTGGAGGTGCCGCCTTTGCCACACAGCATCCCCATTCGCTATGTTTGAATCTGGAGGGTGCGTGGCTACAGTTTTAAATCTTCTGGAAGGCTCAAAACTCATTTGTTTTGGTCATTTGTAGTGTATCAGAGCAAGGAGAAGAATATCACGATCATCCAGCAACGAGCTCCAGTGCTGTCGGTATGCGGTGTTTCTTTTTGCTGACTTGAATGAACCTGGACTTACTAAGTAATGTGGTTACTCTTACTTCTGTTGTAGGGACGAGTTCATGCGTTTACTCGTGAGCTGGTGGACTGGGCGGTGAGCAGTAAAGTAGCGACGCTTGGAGTGGTTGCTGGCTGTGACGACATGCTACGTCATGACTCCAATATGATGAGGTAGGGCTAAAAAACTCTTGATTTTGTGTTGTTTAAACTGCTTAGATGGTTGCTGGCTGTGACGACATGCTACGTCATGACTCCAATATGATGAGGTAGGGCTAAAAAACTTGATTTTGTGTTGTTTAAACTGCTTAGACACTAACACCAAGTTGCTTGAATGCAGTCGTCCGATCCGTACCATTTACTCGGCTGACGCTGCCCAGTTGGATGAATCCTTCTTGACTCGCTTCGAGGGGCTCACAACCTCTACTGAGAGCTTTCAAGAAACGACGGAAGTGCCTTTATCATCTGCCGATCAGTGGTCTCCAATTCGCGGTGCTGGTCTTGCTCCGCTACTTCACGCTCAATGTGACGAAGAGAAGTTGCCGTTCATTGCATGGGTGATGCCATGTGCCGAAGGAAACAACGTTTCGGATGCTGTGGCGATGGCATCGCAGCTACTCCGTGCTCTGCAATTGCTCCCCAAGCAAGTGGCTGCTGACCCATCAGATTCCCATTCTGCGCCTTCAATGCTTCCGTTCGCATTCCCACCGTCATGGAACCAGCTCTTTGGACGAGGTCCTGATGTGTCGTTGTACCTCTAATAGAGATTCTGCTTCGCATGAACAGGAATACTTTCTACAGTGCCGCAGATAGAATTTAACTCATTGATTAATACGTTGATTTGTGGAAGAAGAAAAAATAGTTTGGGGTTCTTGAGCGTCCCAGCAATGGCAAACAAAGCGTTTGCTTCATCCGAGAATCCGTCAGGAATGGATTCTGGTCTCAAAATGCTCATTGAGGTCGAACAACACGTAGAATTTGTTCCAGCACAAAACTTAAAGCTGCTTCCTGCGTCATTTCTTCCCACTGTCGGTCCATCAAGAAGTGCACGAGGACTGCAAACAGATATGTAAGTTTTCAGACCCTGAAGACTTGACAGTCTTTTTCTCACTCTTGATTCTGACTGTTATAACCAGACTGGAGCTTGCAAAAGCACTGGAGCAAGTAAACATCCAGCGTAACAAACTGCTGATCAAAAGCTCAAGTCGTCAACCTTCAGTAAGGATTAAACCATTAAACTCTCTCGACGTGAACAAATCTGCGAACAATTGTACGTATAAATGATGGTTCAAGTAACTAACATGTAGTTGAATGATCTAACATGATGCTAGTAATTAGGCTGCGACTTGTTAAAAGATCTGATACTATGCGAGTGTGGGAAGGAAATACGAGTTGCAGATGAGAGAATTCACTTGCAATACGAATGTTCTCGTCGCCTCATTCGTTGTATTCGACCTGGTTGTACTCAATTGTTTCAGGCTTCAAATCGCTACCTTCACGAACAACAAGAGTGTACTTTCACTCGTCATACAAGGAAGTTGCTTCGTGAAAAAGATGATGGAGATACTCCAGTCGAATGCGAATTGTGCCATGAAAATCGCTTCATCATCCGAAAGCGCTACTTAAAGAGTCATCAACTTTACATGTGCATTAAGCGTCAAATACCCTGTCGCTTTGCAGAATTTGGTTGTGAGATGAAATTCGCTCAGGAAGAGCAACAAGTTCATGAATCAACTGACTGTGTTGTCATTAAACGACGAAAGAAAATCGCTGCTGATGCGCTTTTAGTAAATGAAGAAATTGTGTGTGAATGGTGCCAGAAAAGTGTCAAGAAGCGGAAACTACTTGATCACCAAGAAGACGAATGCTCGGAACGAGAGCGACCATGTCCGAACGCTGTGAATGGATGCAAAGAGTGGGTTCCAGTGGGCAAATATGACGAGCATATCCGAACTGATTGCATCGTGACTGTAGAACGGAATACGTTAGCAGCAAGAGCTCGTGAAAAGAATTCATCAGTCATGTGTCCAGAATGTGGAGTGATGACTCGACTGCGGTATCTTAATCGCCACTTTCGAGACGAATGTGTCAGTCGAGTTGTTGCTTGTAAAAATGCTGCTCACGGTTGCAAAACTCGACTTCGTTGGCGAGATCGACATTTGCATGAAGACTTTATGTCTCTCTCTAAAGACCGTAGTATGATTCAGTTCAAAACGGGTGGCAATGGATACATCGCGCTCAATAACAGCCAAGTTGAAACTTGTGATCTGTCACCACCTTGGACAGCTGAATATTATGTTTGGATTGTTGATGCTCGAGAGGAAATTCTTTTTCTTCACAAAAACAGTTTAGACTTGATGGAGATTATTGTGGTGAACAGACTAGAGAATAAACAGTGGCAAGCTAAGTCTGAAGCTTGTAAGAAGAAACTCAAAGAGTTAAAGCAGAAACGAAAGCACAAAACCAACGACAAAGCGCAAGGAACGCAATTATCTGGTGAAGAATTGTCGAATGCAGCAAAGAAATTGGCGGATGATTTTAACGAAGCTGAGAACGGATTGGTAGCGACTCGGAAGGAGATGTCGTTAGCTCAAGGATGGATTAATATTAACATTAACGAAGCAAAACGCATTTTAGACGCTGATGTGACGGAAGAAGAAGCCAAAAAAGCTCTGTGCTTAGCTGTTGCGGATCAAACTGCCCAGATTTTGCATGAGAATTTGCTGTTAGTGCAGTTGCTATCTGAAGCTGATCGTATACTGTTAAATGACTTGGAAGTATGGGCGCAGCATCTCTCAGCTAATATTTCAAGTAAGGAAAAGAATGCTGAGCGTCAACGTAAAGTTGCGGAACAAAACAATTTGCTGAGAAAGCGCAGCGAGTTTCAAGTCTCGTTACAAGCTCTGGATCCGAATGACGCAGAGACTTTACGATTGCAACGGAGATATGAACGTGAAATCGCTAAAGCAGATGCAAAATTGGCGCTAATCTCCGAGAACAAACCGACAGAACTCTTGGAGCGTTGTGGTCGCCACATCATCGCTTCATCCACAAAGAACGTGATTTCTCTAATGGCTGGATCTAAAGGTGAGATCACTTTTTATCGTCCATCAGGAGCTAAAACAGCGCGAGAAGTCAATTTTCAAGTCTGTTTGGAGCGGAATTGCTGGAATCATGTCGTGTTTTCGGCTGGAGCGAAAGAAATTAGTCTTTTTCTTAATGGAGAACTTAAGAATGTTCGACGTGGAGTATTTAAACTGCCTATGAGTAGAATTGGTTCCAAGGAGAAGAGTGAGTCATTTCAAGGCTTCGTTCATGAAGTACGATACTGGAAAGAGTGTCGTAGTATCCAGCAGATCCAAGAAACTGCTATATCCATCTTAGAAGTAGCCAAATGCAAGAAATTGATCGGCTACTGGACGTTCGAGGAAGGTTTAGGCGATCTGGTGGACGACATGTCGTTGAAATGTCCTCGTTCCGCTTGTTTAAACACTGAATGGGTCACGTACGACACACTGGAAGTCCGTAAACGCTTTGGAAATCCACCCACACCGTCATTGCGTGACCAAACGTGCTGCTTCGTGAATCAGAAGTTGAAATTGCTGGCCCAACGTGCTCGAGATCGGGAACAGGAGTTGGTTCCGTGTCGTCAACACTGTGAGCAGGTGATCGCGTATCGACATCTTGAGCGTCACCACCGGAGCGAGTGTGTGAATCGTATGGTAATTTGCAAGGAAGTTGGATGCGACCAAGTTTTCCGCTTGAGTAATGAGAGAGAACACTTGCAGCTTCAATGTGAACGTCATTTGTACCGTGACGAACTGCTGAGACGGTACCACGACAAGCGCAAACTGGTCGAGTGCATTCTCAATTGCTCAGAAATGATTCAAAAGCGTTTGCTGACGATTCACTGTCATAAAGAGTGCGTCAATCGACTGATTAAGGCTGAGACGGTACCACGACAAGCGCAAACTGGTCGAGTGCATTCTCAATTGCTCAGAAATGATTGAGAAGCGTTTGCTGACGATTCACTGTCATAAAGAGTGCGTCAATCGACTGATTAAATGTCCATGGGAAGACTGTGCTCAAACGATTGTAGCTAAGACACTGAGTGTCCACCTGGACAGAAATTGTAAGAGTAAAAGTAAGGAGACACAAAGAATGATGGTAGAAAGAGCAAGAGAAAGGCAGAACACGAGATGATCCATCCAGCAAATTGGACACATTTCGTATTGAAGCTTTAGCTTACGCTAGCAACAAGAAAGTTGCACACTTAAGCCACCAGCGTCGAGGCCGTAGCCGACTCGTACTTCCAGTTAGGCGAGAGCTTGCGGTTCTTACGGTAGTAACGAGCGAGACGGTGGATACGCGACTCAATCAGAATCAGACGGAACTTGGAGTCCTTGTCCTGACGGTTACGCTCCAGGTGTTTCCGGACAGCCACAGCCTTCTTGATAAGCATGTACAGGTCCTCCGGCAGCTCCGGGGCGAGGCCTGGGATTGGTGGAAATCAACACCCGCGTACCCCCACGTCAACACGGAGAGGCAGAGCCATCAGATCCGTCCGCGTCAGGTGATACCGAGCACGACGACAAGAAAGCACGCCAAGAAAAGAAGAGAAACGTCAGTGTACAAGAACAATTAACAAATGAATTGCAAGACGAATCGACAAATACGATTCATCCTGCCCAGGACGAAATGAATTGCAAAACGCACCGTTCTTCTTGAGAAGACGCAGCACTTTGGAGCCAGTCACGCTCTTGACCTGGGCAATGCCGTGCGAGTCACGCAGGATGACACCGATCTGCGACGGGGTCAGACCCTTCTTGGCGAACTTGCAGATGTGGTCCTCCACGTCCTCCGACGAGACCTTAAGCCACGAAGGCGGCGTGCGCTTGTACGGGCGAGCAGACTTGCTCATACCCTTTCCGTGAGAGTGCATGCGGCCCATGGTGACTGGTGGGGGAGTGACTTTGACTTGCTGGGGAGGAGATCAAAGAGTGAGGGCCGATATGAATTGGCGGCAGACGAAAGAACTTCCCAGCCAACCAACGGCAGGACAGATTCCGTCTGGTGATTGGCTGAAATGCCGAACATTAAGCGATATCATTGGAAGATTGGAAAAGAGGGTACCGTCACCCTTTGTTTATTGTCCGCATTGGGTTGTGACTGCAAGGTGTGCGGACTTTTACGAGTGGGAAATTGTACGCAAAGCGACACAAGCGACCAGCATGGGCAGCGACGACGAAGGTGTAGCGTTTCAGTCGAACGCGCTGGACGTTGTAGGTTCCTGGATATTGGGTGGCGATGAGCAGGAGGAGGAAGAGACGAAAGTGACGCGCACGCAACGTCGACCCGTGTCGCTCTACCGTCCATCAGCTGATGTCAAGAGTTTACCGAGTCTCACGCGGCCCAGTGCGCCCAATGCAGACACGACATTAACTGAACAGGAGCGAGAGATGAAGCGCAAACTTCTGCGGAAACCTCGCGGCAGTCGTGCAGAGGAAGCAGCCAAGGCGGAGAAGGAGGCGCAGGCTGCGCAGGATGAGGCGCAGGACGAGGAGGAGAATGAGCTTGTGCGTTACAAGACGCAAGTGGCGAAGACCGACGACAAGAAACGAAAACGCACGACGCAAGACGATTTACTGGATAAGTTGCGCGAGGAGGCGGCGAAGAAGAAGGCCAAGAACCTGAAGAGGAAGCTCCAACTGCAGCGCAAAAAGCAGCAGCTGCAGCGAGAGCAAACAGAGAACAACGTCACCGCAAGTTAATGGGATTTTGCAGCGAAGAACTAGTTGGTTTGCTTGTAACTTAATTGAGGAGAAAAGGCTGTCAAGAATTTGGTGGTCGACGGACTGATCGACGTACATGACTCAATGGATAATGGCGATGTTTGACCGCTGATAAGAATTTGCTGAACGTACTGAATGAGTCGGAAGTTGAAGCTGAATATTTCCGCCAATCACAACAATCAGTGAAGGTCCTTCACATATGAGTCGGAAGTTGAAGCTGAACATTTCCGCCAATCACAACAATCAGTGAAGGTCCTTCACAAGTCAATTTTGCAGCAGATGGGTACACTTAACATGCTTTCCTTTTCGGTCGAAACTCAGTTCTTTGGCGACCGCGAAAGTCGCATCATGTTCATTGGCGTGGACTCGGCTTCTAAGACCACGTTGCTCTTCCAATCACAGTAGGTGACGTAAAAGCCATCTCCCCAACTGTCGGTTTTAACGTCGAGAGTTCTAAGTACAAAACCGTTAAATTTACAGCCTGGGGCATCGGTAACCGATTGCATTGGCGATACTATTTGCATGGCACCGACGCCATCATTATCGTCGTGGATTTCGCAGATACTGAACGAGTGGATGACGCAAAATAGCCTTTGCACCTGATTTTAAAAGAACGAAGAAGTGGTCAACTTAAAGCTGCTAGTGTATGCTAACAAACAAGACCAGCCAAACGCATTGTCAGCGGAAGAGCTTCGAGTCGTAATGAAGCTTTCAAAGTGACCAAGAACCCGCAGCCTTGGCTTTGTGAACATGACGCTGACGATGTAGGAGCGCGCTAAAAAGACTTTAGAGTTTCAGGAGGAGCAGGAAGGAGCATGTGTGCTACAAACGCAGGTGGACTGGTCGGTGACAGGAAGTGCAAATGCGTAGCGCTGGACAATCTGCGCAGAAGTTGAACAACCACAGATATTGTGGCTAAGCTGACGTAGTCCTAGTGTTTTTCTGTTAGTGAGGGATCGCGGCAAGCACAAGGAGGAGACGCATGAGATCAAGCAGAAACTGCTGCATCTGACGTCCGAGCAGGATGCGGTCAGCTTCAAGCTACGTCACTAGCCGAGCGCCGTCTTTCAGAGTGGAAGAGTTTCAAACAACAGTGAGATCACACCGCTTGCTTGTGGAAAACCTATCACCAGGAGATGCAGGTGCTTGAGCGCGCAACCAAGCAGGAAGCAGCGCAGGTAGCACCGCTGGCCCACGCACTCACGAGAGCCAAGAAGGAAATGGAGGCGGCTCAGTAGCAGTCGTAGTAGTGTCCCGAGACTCAGCTGAGCGAAAAGACTATGGCTGTGCTGGAGCTGCGTCTAGATCTGGCCAAGCCCATGAGGAGCACAAGATGCACAGCACGGGGAAGCCAAACGCCAGATCGAAAGCGCGCGACTGACCAGTAAGAAGATGGATAGGGCGTTGTTTAAGAGCAAGGATGGGCTCAAGGAGGTACAGGTTCCACGTGCATGACGAGGAGGCGCTACAGAACGAGCTGAGTGCTCAACGTCGATTTGCGACGCTGTACCAGGAGTTAGAGGTAGATGCGACGGAACTCTAGACGTTGTGTGACTCACTGCGCAAGTCGCTAACGGACTCAGAGCAAGCGCCGGTCCACGAGACGGAGCGTACGAAGGAGCAGGTGGAGCATTTGTTCGTGAAGCAGGTAGGGCTTTAGAAGCGCTTATCATCGTACGAAGGAGCAGGTGGAGCATTTGTTCGTGAAGCAGGTAGGGCTTTAGAAGCGCTTATCATGACCTCCAGAATGCTGAGAAGAAGGTTGAGGAACTGGAGAAGACGTTGGCGATTTGTCCTCCGCTGCGAAACAATGGAAATACCTGCTACGGGACGGCTAAGAGAGAGGAAGAACGATCAACGTGATACCAGCATACCAGTAACTTTAGCTTGATATCGCTCTGTCTATAGGATGTGAAGGCTACTGCTACAAGTGGCGATTCCAAGTTGATTGTTAATGCCAAGAGTGTCACCAACATTAAAATGCCGATTGCAAACCCTGAGGTTAACACAATGATTGCAGACAAATCTACAGCAACTGCGTTGGATTTCACTTCAACATCCATCGAGGAGCACATTTCTAACATTAACACGACCAACGAGAATATGATGAAGGAAAAACAACAGCCGAAAGCTAAAACGCAATCGTTTGCTATCCAATCAATGGACTCAGCAACGCAAAACGCTTAGCAGTATGTTCGAAGGGATCCGACTGTCACTGATATTGGAAAACGCACCAAATGTGATCGATGGCCGAAAGCGCGGATGGCAAGCAGAAGCTCAGTTCGGCTTATACTCTGCAGCTGGAGTTTCCACAAGGTCTTTCACTTCGTTGTGTGTGCTGTTTCCGTAATTTTAATGTTGATGTTCCACTTTGAGGCTCTGAATGACGAGCTCACGCGTTATTTTCTTCCTGGGTTCCAAATTCCTAAGAGTTTATGCTGTACACGCAGTATATCCAGCAAGTCGCTGTTATTTCGGCACTGACGCTTCTCAAACCACCATATATCTTTTGAAAATTCACGGAGCTTTTCTCATGGACGAATTTCCTCATATACCGACCTCATATACCGACCTCAAATACATCATGAGGACCAAAACGCCGTCTAACAACCCGATTGTACTAGGAAGTCTTGTGGGATACAGCAACCGAATCGGAACGAACGAAATGTATTTAATGTATCAGGCCTGTGCTGGATGCTGGGGATTATGTGGTAGTTTGTACAACAAGTGGCTTCAACGTACGGGAAGATCGGGAAACAACAGTGTAAAGTGGCGCTTGCTGGGCTTCATTGGGTTCTTCTTTTCTCTTTCCAATGAAAATGATTGTCTCGTGTTGGCGCTTGCTGGGCTTCATTGGGTTCTTCTTTTCTCTTTCCAATGAAAATGATTGTCTCGTGCGAAATATCGATGGAGCTTAAGGCGCAAAGGGAAGATGTATGGCCGATTTTTGAAGTTCTTGGTCTTGTCCGAGTTATTGTCGTGGTAGCGCCAAGATTTTGCACAGCTCAACGCGACTTGAGAAGCTTCGCTTACGGACAGTTTAGGGCGTTCTACTCGAATTGCACGTGTGGCGGACGACACTTTTTCCTGTTGGCAATTGCGCAACAAATCTGCATGAATTTGTGCGTAGGCGCCTTGGACGGCAACTTGGTGATTCTTAGTGATTCTTGTTCTACTTCACGCAGTGTTTTCAGTGGCAATTTTGTGGCGAAATCATTTTCTGCTTATTCCGAGCATGTTAAACGCGCTAAAATCGCAATCCGAGTTTAAATTTCACAAACATGTTTCTGTTTCCGAGCATGTTAAACGCGCTAAAATCGCAATCCGAGTTTAAATTTCACAAACATGTTTCTGGCTTTCGGATTCCTACCATCGTCAACATTATCTGTTACTGGGTCTCTTTCGTATTGCCAACACTTTCATTGCTCTGAAGGCTGCTTCAACATTATCTGTTACTGGGTCTCTTTCGTATTGCCAACACTTTCATTGCTCTGAAGGCTGCCGTGATCCTTTGCTGGTGTGTCCGCCATCTCGTGATTTTCAGTAAACTTGTAATTGCAAAACGAGATCCAACACGGGCAAGCACTTTCAACGCTGATGCGCTCAGTGTGTGTTTCTCTGGCAAGGAGCAGGCCACATACAATTTAGGAAACATACCCAGCTTCAATGTATTGCTGATGAATTTCCAGTAGAGAAGTTGAAGCAGACCAATAATTGACCCGATGATTGGTGCACACCCGCCAATCACAGCATGCCACTTCAAATATAGTAGCAATAGCATGTGGGTTCAAAACCCACATCGTTCTGCCATGGGCAACCTGCTCTTCTCTGCCATCGGTGTCTACGACAGTCTGGCCTCGTTCTTTGGCAACCGCGAGAGCCGCATCATGATCTTCGGTCTGGATGCCGCTGGGAAAACCACGTTGCTTTACAGGATGACACTGGGTGAGGTCGTGACCACCGAACCAACCATCGGGTTCAACGTCGAAACTTTTACATACAAAAACATAAAGTTTACGGCATGGGACTTTGGAGGACAAGAAGTGGTCCGCTTACTTTGGTGGCGCTACTTGTACAATAACGATGCCGTCATTTTTGTGGTCGATTCCGCAGATAGTGAGCGAATGGATGAGGCAAAGTACGAGCTGAAAAAAATATTCAAGGAGGAAGAACTGGTCGACGCAAAGTTGCTAGTGTACGCAAACAAGCAAGACCAGCCCAACGCATTGTCAGCAGAAGAGCTTCGAGTCGTATTGGACCTGTCAGAAGTCACCAAGAACCTCACATATGTGCAGCCTTGTGTCGCAACGACTGGGGACGGAGTTTACGAAGGGCTCAATTGGCTAAGTAAGGCGATCAAGGGAGAAATTGTTTCAGAAAATGCTTCATAAGTGACTGTTCTACCTCTCCCCCAGCGGCTTTTTTTATCATCATTATGGT
>JAIKVB010000038.1:0-58988 GCA_024679045.1 Phytophthora brassicae | reverse complement strand
TACTGTTCCGCTTAGACGTCGCAGGCAGCACACCTTCGTCGAAAGATATAATATTAGACACAGTCCACGCAGCCAAAAATCTCTGTTGAAGCACGTCAACAACACCTCGCAATTTCCACAACTTGTCTCTCTTGTTCGCTGTCTTGTTGTCGCAAAAGTGTAAATCTCGAAGGATAGAAGTACCTCGATTTCTTGAAATGAAATTTCCAAAGTTTCCTGCAGAAAGCGCACCATCGTGAGTCATGGCCCAATGGTCAGAGAAAGCCCTGGTTGGATGTAGCATATGTGCTACCAATAGCCCCATCACACATAGAACCTCACGGGGCGCGTAGTCGGCTTCCACACGAATTCGACGACGGAAACCTCTCTCAGTTTCTGTCCTGCCTGGCATCTTCCTTCACGGGTAAGTCGGCTACGTTCTAGCCTCGCCTTTTCATCAATGCCGTCTCTTTTGTATCTGTTGGTCTCACGTACAATAAATTTCCACAGGTGTGCGGGCATAAAGTAGAATAGCAGATCCAGCGGTGAGTCCTTCGCAGAAATAATGACAGCACTTGGCCTCGCTGCTTGATTTCTCAGTCCCGGGAATGCAGGTACGTCAGGTTAAAAATTGGATGAAGATGGCGTCCACTCCATAGAGCGCAGCGCGTCCTTGTTCATGTTTTCAATGCACAGTGAGCTCCCTAAACTTTCAATAAACGATTCATCCATTAGTTGTATCTCCTCCTCATCCAATGACACGTCATCCTCAAAGTCTGGACGCTCCACAGCTACTTCATCAGACGATTCAGACATGTCTGCCTCCGAGTCAAAACTTCCGTAGTCGTCACCGTCCTCTTCGTCCTTGAGAAAGTTCACGTCATGAACATTCGTAGTTAGCGGTAAAACCGCATCTGGTAATTCAGGTGTCGCAGGGTCGGCGGCGGAATCACTTCGCCCCGACTTGGTTGGTGTCACCAGTTCAGCCTCGCTATCCGAGCGCATACCTACTGAAAGAATATGCGCGACATTCTCCTCTTCTCCGCTGAGAGGTTCTCGAAATACATCGTCAATTGTGTTTGCCGAGAGGGCAATACTGGTATCAATCTGTGACACGGTAACTACCTCACTAGCCGCCTCCTCATCCGATTCATCACTTGATCCAACAAGCTCTTTCATTGCTTTAGCTCTACGTACATCAGCTTCATTTGACTCTCTTGCAGTGACCAGCTCTGCTTCATCTGCAGTAGAAAATTCACCAGGTACGGTATCGGGTAACACAGCTGTGCCTTCGGTTTCACTAGAGAGGGTGTAACTGCATCGAGCTCGGTTTCTGGATCGGGACTGATTATCCCGTTTGTGGTCGTAATTGCATAACTAACTACCGCATGCTCCCCTACAGCGCAAACAGATTTAAATTTTTTTAATTAATAATAAACACACAAAAACAATATTTTTCTTACCGATAAACATGTTAACGTGCGGGTCCTTCGAGCTGTTAGGCGGGTAGTACGACCACGAATTAGACAGCTGGGTAGGCTTCTTGGACGTCCACCCGACCCGCACAAGCTGGCGCCAAAAATGTCCGAAGTCCACGTCCCTAGTATCAGTACGAGGTAAGGCCTCCGCCTGCGCTTTTGTTCTTTTGCTTTTTCTGACAGGCATCACTTATTCTTCAGCCCGCAAATTCTGTAATGAGAGAAATCAGCCACCAGCCATCAAATGCAGCCGGTTCCCAGAGAGCGGGAGTGAACCCAGCTTACGTTTTTACCCAGTTCAAGTACCCTTTTTTTCGCGGTCACAGATAACCTCTCCCGGCTTATATATTTTTATTCAGAAAAAACACTTGATTAAAGTATTGAGTTGCCGCTTCCGAGCCAACTCCTATTTTAAAAAAATATTAAGTCGTAAGTTACGACTTAATGTAAACGCTAAGCCGTAACTTACGACGTTGGTAGTCAAGGGGTTATTAAAGCAATATTTCTTCAATTTAATTGGTGTACTACAAGTACACACTGTGTAACATGAAACGGTACATGTACCGGTACATGTAAGGGAACGTTGCTTTCGCTGTCAGTGTCTAGATAGACATACCCGACTATTATATTTTACTGCTAGTTTCAAGAAGGAATTCGCTTCCAACTTCTCAGTCTCTTGTTTCTACGGGAACCTCCGTCGCAACCACTGCCCGAGATACCGAAGCACGTCCTCCTTTTCTGGATCTTCGTACTCTAGGTGAAAGAGTCCGTCAAATACCGGTAGTTTAATTAAACTCCTGTCCGAGTTCCCCATCGAGGCGAAAAACTTAATCGCAGCCTGTTGATCGGCGATCCCATCGTCTGATCCTGCAAGGAAAAGCATCGGTAATGCGCAAAAGCCGCTGCTGGTATTGGAAACTCGTTTGTCTGTCCTCCTGAAGACGAATCATGGCCTGCAAAGACTGCGAGTCGTCATCATTTCCATACTGGTAAGTAAGTCCGCTTCAAAATCTTCAAGAAATCCTGGATTTCGACACAGCAGTTCATGCTGCACAGCAGGGACGACCTTCGCCTTCGGGAAAAATGCCGCCAACGGAACGGCTGTGACTCGCTCGAGCCACAAGAGCGGCGTCCAAGTCACGCCGATAGTCGGTGAAACCCACACACCGGCATGAAGTTTATGTCGCCCAGAGAGGACTGTATGGAGTCCAATCAAGGAGCCAAATGATGTCCCTGCATGATTAGCGGGAGCTCAGGAGCTACAACTCGTTCTCTCTGGCGCCCGTGTGGATGCAGGTGCTACCTCCAGTACCGAAGTGCGTCCTTATACATGGATTCCTTAGCAAAGGTAATAAAGACGTTGGTATCGTCTACGAGGAGCTCGCGTGTTGTGTGAGTCGTATAATAATAGTCACTTGTACCGTGATTCAGTAGGTCGTATGAAAGCACACCAAATCCTACTTCACATAATCGTTCATACAGCGGAATATATCGTCGGCAATGCATGTAAACACAGCACCACACCTCGCAAGGGCATCTGCTCGGGTGGGAACAGAGCCAAATAGTAGAGCCATTGACCTCGAAGGTTATGGAATTTGCCTTGGTATGCGCGGAGATATGACGGAAGATGTTGCAGTCGCGAGTTCCCCATTGACGATAAGTCCGACGTCGAAGTTTTAGACACTGTCAGAGGCGACGGAAGCAGATCTTAACCCCGACTCAGATTCTTGTAAAGTGGAGCGATATGGCGGTGGATGTTGGCCCAGTCTTAGTCGCTGCACTGATTCCTTCTGCTGCTTGTTGAACGTGGCGGGGTCGTCACTGCGGTTGACCATTTTTTCTGTGAATGACTCAAGCCTTCGGTTGCTTCTGGAATTAAAGTTTTATGTATGGATACTAGCCTGGCCCTTGTGTATCTTCAGGCAAATTTGAAAGTGTCGTGGATAATGCAGTCGACAGAGAGGGAGCGCAGTGTCGAGCAGCTACAACGATGATATTCCGAATATGAGTGAGAAGTGAATTTAATTGTGTGCGTGAGTCGCAAGTGATTTGACCGAGCTTGGGCGCACGGGCGCCTCATTATCGCTGCATATGCCACAAAGCTACATGTACTATCCTACACGTAACTTAGGCAAACTATCCACTGACCGGAGCCCACCGCGGTACCGTCTACATGTACTGTAAAACAGCCACGGCTGCAGTCACCCTGAGACGATAATAATAATGTCAACGATTTATTAGCCATCGTTAGATGGGGGAGACTCTGCTGGTCTGCGTAACGCAGTCGAGACGCATTTGATTCCTTTGAACTCCTCTACATGTGCATGGCATTGGCAATTTGCGAGCTGTAAATAGCCTCACCAGCAACATGAAATGCAATTGTACAGACATCCAGGCTAGACCAGCTACTTACGTACTTTGAAGTTCTGCTGACCGACGGAACTGCCAGCATGCTAAAAATCCGTGCTCTTCATTTGGTTCCAGGAGCCTGTACAGAAGGTCTATCATTAAAGGATCATCTTAAACAGAGTTTTGTTTGGTACCCTACCGGTACATCCTCCACCAAAAACACAATACAAACTCAACCCCAAGTAAAGATACACCTCGATCCAATATTATAGTTATTTTTTTGCTAGAGCATCAGCGACGCAGCCACTCAAGCACATGCGCCACTATTTCATCGCTCTCTGGATCTTCAAAGACGGAATGGAACACCCCGTCAAACACTTTAAACTCTTTACTTGCGTTGGCGAGTCGGTCAAAAAACTGTCTGGTGATTTCTTGATTGGCGACGTGGTCCTCTGATCCCGAGATAAAGAGCATACGCATTGCACAAAATTTGCTTCCTGGCTTCTCGATTTGCTTGTTGCGCATTAACTTGTCCATTGCGCTCATTATCTGCTGCATCGTCCTGGCTGTGATATCTTCTGTCGTGGCTAAAGCGTCGGCTTTAAAGTCTTCCAAACAGGCTGGATCTCTCCACAGCATTTCGTAATCCAATGGCGACTTTAGACGCATCTTTGGTACC
Source organism: Phytophthora brassicae (assembly GCA_024679045.1). NCBI lineage: Eukaryota > Oomycota > Peronosporomycetes > Peronosporales > Peronosporaceae > Phytophthora > Phytophthora brassicae. The sequence continues at coordinate 54,503 of JAIKVB010000038.1, read as the reverse complement.
AAAACCGATATCGCTTGAATCATTGTCGCCTGTAATCTCCAGGCTGTCGACATCTCCATCCCAACGAACGCACCACCCCAGAAAGCTGCCTGGAACTCGTGTCGTCCTGACAACACAGTGTGCATCCCCACCAACGCACCGAACGAAGCCCCTGAAATGATGAGCGGAGGACGGTCTACAGATTGTCGTTTAAGCGTCTCAAACCGAGAAAAGACCGTCTTCTTTGCGAACGTCACGAAGGCGTTGGTATCCTCGATTAAGTGACAGAAGCTGCGTACGTGACCGCGTGTCCTCGGTGATTCGCAGTGACTCGCACCGTGGTTAACCATGTCGTAAGTCACCACTCCGAAACCTGCTTCACACAGTCTTTCGTATAAAAAAACATATCGTCGACAGTGATCGTTTGAGCCGTGGAGGAACAAGACGACACCACGCAGCGTTCGGTTTTCCGGTGGAAAGAGCGCGAAGTAGAAGAGCTGGTGGTTGCGTGCATTGGTAAATTGGCCCTCGAAATGCTGCAACGAAGGTGGAATAATCACCGCATACGAACTGTAGGTTGGAGAAGTCACTGTACGCATTGGTGCTCTTGGGCGGTGCGGAATTGAGAATGAAAAAGTGTTGCGCCAAACAGACACACTGCAAACGAGCCGAAAGGTCCGACTCGCAGTTTTAGACACAGTCTCAGCAACCGAGCACTGTGGAATTGACATCGTCATGTTGAGCGCGAATGGAGCGGCCGGAAGTCGCTTCTTCCTCACAGTCATGAGCAACAAGTACAAGTGTTGGAGTTCGGACGGCTTCCGAGAGCTGATAAAGCAAACTCACAAGTTGATTAGATCCGTTCCGAAGGACCGTCGGTAGTCCCGCGCTCAGTGAGTGCACCTGTCTGCGTGTGGCAACTGTGAGTACAGACGGTAGATTCCGTGTTCACGCTTGGTTGAAGTTGGCCGGATTGTTACCAGTAGCGGATCTCGTTGTTCGATTGCAAGGACTTGGTCAACGATTCGGCTTCTATCGGCGGTACATGTACTGGAGATCATCGATGCAGTCCAACGTCGGAAGCTGTCGCTTTGAACTGGTCGGCGCGAAAGCTCGTACTGGTACGTGCTAAATGATCCCTCCCTTAGACGATATCCTGCTATATTTAATATGGATGGTGTCCAATGTATACTAGTACAATACCTTGATATCCCTGTGTGCTGCTATATTTGATACCAAAAGGCCAAACTTGATACTTAAAATGGGGTGAAATATGTGTTAGAGCCACAAAACGTGTATACTAGTACAATACCTTGATATCCCTGTGTGCTGCTATATTTGATACCAAAAGGCCAAACATGATACTTAAAATGGGGTGAAATATGTGTTAGAGCCACAAAACGATCATCATGCTTGGCGCGTATGCTTTCTGTTTTAGTCTCATTAGCGGTCCTATTAATAGCAATATTTTATAACGGTCAAAAACACCTACTAAGTAGGTTTAAAACTACAAGTAATATAATGCTTAATCGAGGTTTGTTACCTCACTAATTGATTATCTTGCTATACTTGATATCACCTGAAGCAACGGCAAATATTAGCTATAATAGGACAGGATGATCTGTAATAGGTATCGTGGAAGGATCTGTTTGTTACAAGCCATAATATAGAGCCGGCAGCGTGTCCTCAAATCCTGCATTCATATTTACTCACCCCTTGAACCCTTCCCTGCAGGGTTTAACCCTACAATGTTAATACATGTAGTTGAGCGAGGTGTGATCTTGCTTCGCATACGGATCTTCAACCACAGGCGCCTTGGGTTTCACCCCCTCCGCCATATAAAGAGCAATTTACACCGCTCTTCTATTACCTGTAAATACATGTAAATAACCCGTTTCCGTGTCTATCGCTCTTCTACTTCTTGCTCTACAAATCGACCGCATACGGATCTTCAACCACAGGCGCCTTGGGTTTCACCCCCTCCGCCATATAAAGAGCAATTTTACACCGCTCTTCTATTACCTGTAAATACATGTAAATAGCCCGTTTCCGTGTCTATCGCTCTTCTACTTCTTGCTCTACACATCGACTAAGTAATCGCTTTATATGGGGCCGTACTTTATCTGCATGGCAACGGAGATCATTGTCGACGATACCGGTACATTCCGCTGTACGAGCGGCTGCGTGGAGGACGTTTCGGAGTCATCGCTTACGACATCGTAAACCACGGAGGCAGCGACCTCGACCGGCCACAAGACTTGAGGCCACGTACGTAGTTTTAAAAGAAGACGCCAATGCCTTTTTGTATTCCTCCGCGCAGAAGGCAATTTCTCCAAGATCAAGTTATTAGACCCGCCCACAGTCATCTTCGGTACTTCATTCGGATCAATCGTGGGGATGCACGTGATGCTCTTCGTTTGACACAAATTTTTACGCTGCATTTTGGACTGGAGAGACGGTTGGTATAGAAATGTCGATGCTTTGGAAAGTTCAGCATCCACTTGCGTTGTTGCCGCCTCGTGAACGTCTTGTATCTGGCGTCGGCTACGAAATGTTATGGAGAGATTCAGGTACCTTGGAAGCCTTTAAAACCGACACATTTGGCCACCAACAGTGACATCACTGCACGGACAATGAAAAGAGCATTTAGTGCCATGACCCGACTGACACGAGACAAGAGAGTTTAGAGTGCTGGGATTGACTGAGTGTTCTCTTCTTGTTTGGATCGGAAGACCACGTTTCTGATCAGCAGACCTCCGAAAAAATAATACGACTGAGCTAACAACATCAGCCAACGCCATGGTCGAGAACGAGTATAAAGAGCTAGATATAAAATCATTGTAATGTTTTTAATTGAAAAGAATTCTGCCATTCTGGTGGGGAGAAGGCCGGTTGGCTGTCAGCTTTGCGCTCAGCTACATGATAGAGGGGGGTAATTAAAACAATATGGCGTACCGTTATTAATATTACAAAATGTTTGACGTTGGTTATTTTCTAATTTTTTTCAATCAAACGTTTTAAAAGTTAATTTTATAGTGCAAATAGTGCAATACGATTTTCACTTTTACGTTACGTAGTACTTCAAAGTAGTAATTATTCGGTAAGCCTGCTGATCAGGGTATTATTACCAGGAAGTTCTTCGACAAACTCACCACTAATGGTTGATAGCGTCTTCCAGTGCGTCTTCGAAGACCCAGAACGAGAATTGATCTTCTCCTTCCTCTTTGAGACCGTTTTCCGAAGTTGAATATTACAAAGATGTGCGGTACTACAGTATCTGTCTATCTACAAGCAAGTAAACTTCGTGCTTGGTCCATGATAAGATCATTATTGTATGAAAAAAAAATTATCTTATCGCCGCTGACGCAATCCTTCATGTTTTCTCAATTGATTCGATAACACTCGCGCCTTTTGCATAAACAACTCACCTTCGCGTTCGTTACCACTTTGCATTTCCTTCGCTCTTGTTATAAATTCCGTTAACTCAGGAGGAGGAACTGACGTGCTCAACTTTGCTGCATTAGAACCGAAAGCTGCTCGAGTGAAGGCGTCCTGAGAACGTTTTTTTGCCTTTTTCATGAATTTTAGTTCGATTTCACCGAGTAATTCAGTCGAATTTCCAGTATTTAACAAACGCTGTTGAGTTACGAAACGAAGTTCAGTTTCTCGTTGTTTCACTTGAGAGCGACGCCAAACTCGCAGTAAAATGGCTATCGCAGTGCTAAGTCCGATACTAAGCCACCCGAAGTAAATCATATTAAGTGATCGAGTACTTCTTTGATCAGCATTGTAAAGACGGTGGATGGCACCCAAATAAGCCCAACAAGATGCTGCGTAGATACTGCACTTGACATATTTAATGTACCAGAGTGAACAACTATGCATCGTTAACGTAAGCACCAGTAGAACTCCATTTCCAATTAAACCAAGTGATATCAGTACTATTGGTTCAAAAGGAAAAAAAGCTTGAGCTGTAGCTGCAACAGCTTTCCCCAATTGAGTCACGAGAAGCAGAACGGGGGCATATTTGATATCCAAAGTCTCGCGTTGAAATAAAACCTGACTCATACCATGAGCGAGTAAACCAACAGGCAAGAAGAAGGTGATTCCCCAGAGTCCAAGTAGAGCATACCATTGATGTCCAGGTGTCCAACAAATAATACTTGGATGAGCAATTAGAAAGGGTGGCGACTGAGGAGCTGAAATACATTTTTCCACGGTCGAATATTTCTGAGTAGAGCAGTCAATACACGCCAAGAATGAAAAGAAGGCGGAAATCGTCCCCATGTAGCAGAATCCGTTTATTAGTGCCGGTAAATCTTTCGTCAACACTCGATGTAGCAAAATGCTCGTGTCTCGGAATTTGTTGGCGCATTTTAAGAGTAAAAACCATACAAGCAACAATAAGAGGATACTTAATGCCTCGAGTTCTGAAGCTGTCGAGATCCCAAATTTTGTGAGCCCTTGATGCCCAAGCCATTGTACATATCCTGGTAATTCGTCTGTATCATCCCAATCAACTGCAGGGTCAAATGCTAGTGAATTGAGTTGTACGAGCTCCACAACGATAGCAGTCACAGCTAATGCGTTTTGATAGTAACGAGAAATCGGTTGGAATCGTAATCGAGTTTGCTCGAGTAGAACGAAGCGGTCTAAAAAACACAACAAGTTGTTAGAAACCCCACGTAAATGCACAATTAATCAAGAAACGTTGAGAATAACGTACTGCGTGCAATCAGAGCTACTGAAACAACAGATAAAATAAAGATAGCGATGCCGTAGCTGTACACGATTCGAGTCATAAATGTATTCCGCTTTGAGGCGGTAGTAGAAATGTGATAATTACTCAAAGAGTCCGGAAACACAAGACTAGGCAGCCATTGCGCTATTACAACACTCAAAAGAGTCCCACCAATGACGTATCGTCGTTCTTGCCACAAATTAAGGCCCAATCTACCGCTAGATGGCATCCAGACTCGGAAAAACTCTCCAAGTCCTTTTCTAGCGTGATACAAGCGATAATATTCATCTCGGGTACGTAAGTCATCAAATGCTCGAGCCATCGTAAGGTCTTTTAAGTCAGCACGCAGCTCTTCTTGACGCCAAAACGCAATTACCACCACAATTCGTGCAGTGAGAGACACCAACCAGTGAAAAACCCAATCTACAACATTAAATTGTTTTTTACTTGGATATTGCATCAGACGCTGAGAGGTCCTTCGCCAACTCCAGGCACAAATATGACTACGATTCCTTGCTGACTTTTCGTTTTTTGTACGAAGAAGTCTCATTGCAGCATCATCTGAAAAAGGATCGCGGTTCAAAATGCTGTCACAAATATTTAGAGCAGACTGAGGAATTGAAACTTTTGCAACAGATCCTAGAGCTCCTACAGCTTGTACCGAAAACAAATTATCTTCTTGCTTTGGTAGACTAACAGGAATTCGGTACTGAGAAACATTAATTAAGCCATCAGTTACTCCGTTTGCATCACTCGGTAATTCACGCGAAAGTGGTGGTTTCTGAGGCGAGACAGTACGCAAACCATCTAGCAAACGATGTCGCCTAGTCTGATCCCCGAGGACAAATCGCTGAAGTTGTTGATACAGATGGAAAAGTCGTAGACGTTGGATCGGTCGCACCATTAAACGCCACAAACTAATATCCATTTTATCATGAACCACGTTGGGTAAATTTGTGAAAGGCATCTCGTCCTCAAGTGCAAATGCTTCAAGTTGAGCGAGAACAGTAGACGAATTTTGCGCAACGTCGAGGTTGTGAAAATGCTCAGCTATCTCCAGCACAGAAAGTCTATCCACCATATCTGCACTAATACCGAATGCTACACTTAGTACATCTCTAACGTCATTTTTGCGAGTTGAATCTTGTAAAAGGTGTCTTACTCGCTTCGAACTCAACGATTCCCAGCCAAAATGATCCAACGCCAACTCGAGCGAGCTGAAAGGAAGAGGAGATAGCAACTTGTTATTACTATCAGTTACCAAAAACATTGAGTCTATCGCGCTGTTGTTTTGAGATTCGTCAGTTTTGCCAGAATTCAAGTCCAAGCGTACATTTTGGTGAGTTTTAGTGGATGAACTGTCATTTTGCTGTGTTTTGGCATGCTGTGGTTTGTTTCCAAAATGGAAAACAATTAGAAGAACTGCTCGAATTAATTTCTTAGGTCGACGTACAATTTGAAAGACTCCAAAGAGTTTCTCTCTTATCTTTTTAAGAAGACTAACCGATTCCTTTGATGTAGCCATTGCTTTATCAAGTGGAGTAGCCCCCATCACACGTCGCCACATGTAAACCATAGCAACTATTGCTCTAGATAAGTTGACCATCCCTTCTGGTGTCTCTAGCAGAAGGTCTAATGATGCTGAAATCTGAGCATCTAAACGTCTTAGACGCTCTCGAATAATTTTAGTTTGATCCACGACACCCGTTCCATTTGCTGAAACAACTCGCAACTCATTGCGATTTGTAGCACGTTTTAACAAGCGATGGAGATTATCAAGGAAAAGTAGAAGTGCTTGGTGTCGTGAATTGGTACCTGAGCGCTCCATTTTGCGTAAAAACATCGGCAAATCTACAATAAGGGTTCGAAATTGGCGCGCAATCTCTGTGTAATAAACCGAATCGAGCTCATGCAGTCCCGAACAAAGGAGACCGACTAATTCTTCAAGTAGCAGGAGCCATTCCATAAAGACTGTTCGCATTTGACCCAGTTCACTAAAATCGGAGTTTTTTCGTATGTACTTCGATGTTTTGTTTTGGTTTAATAGTTTTTCTGTATCGATGTAAAAGTCGAGAGCGATACTTGCCATAGAGTGAAAAGCCATAAGAATTCTAGCGTTAACAGTAGCAGTTCGAATTGCTGTAGTCATCGCTTTTTTTCTGTTTACAGTTATAACGGACAGTAATTCAGAGTGTTCACTCGTAAACAACAACAATTCTCGCAGTTCCGATTCCAGTTTTAAGTCGTCAGCTAGCAAATGTTTGTATGAGGACATACTAGGATATTCATCACGTTGTCTATACAATTGTCGACGGCCATTCGTTCCAATTTCAGCGACATGCCATGGTTGTTTTTGTGTGGGTAGGAGATGTTCTTGATCAAAACGTTGGAAAGCTCCACTACACTGGGGTGGAATTATACCTGTTCGAACACCTGCTCTTATACTGGAATAATATGTGAGTCGTACAGCATTGAGCTCACTTTGGAAGTCGTATCGTGTTAACCCAATGCACCGTTTTAATCCCTGTAAACATTGCTCTTCGTAGAATTTCCCAGTCCGAGGATCGATATTATTCACATTCTTGAGGTTTAAAACAGAAGACCGTTCGTCCATTAATTTCAGTAGAGATTGCTCAAATACCCCCTTAGATGGTAATTTCTCGACGAGAGAAGCCAAAATTGTTGCTGCTAAGCGGTCGAAGCTGTCAAATGGTTTGTGGTAATCAGTGTTATCTACAGTTTTCTTCTCATCAGTTGAAGAACGACCCAAAAAGAGCAAAAGGGTTTCAACAATCGTAAGTTTATCACCAGAAGAATTCGGATCTGTTGACAACACTGAATACCAGTCTCCCTCACCTGTATCTGCATCAACTGCAACTATCTTCGATAACCCGTCGGTAAAAAATCCGCAAGCAAGTACGAGATGTTCTGCTGCCTCAGATGGTAAACATTCGACCCACAAGTGACTCGCAAATACTTCAAATGATACACGCGAGAAAAGCTCAAGTCTATCTGAGCTGTTCAAAACACCGTGCCCGGAAAATGGACAACGAGCCAATCTTAACGTCACTAAAGATGCAACAGAAAGCAAGCGACAATGCAATTGCTCCGGTTTACCAATGCATTGCTCAGTTCCAGCATCAAAAACAGAACACAGTAGCATCTGAGCGGTTTGCGTCAGGAACGTTTGGCAGTGTACAACATTTTTCCGAATTGCTATTGCTACAAGCGACAAGAAAGTAGCGTTAGGGTCTTGTTCGGGGATACATTGACTACAGAGATATAGAAGTTCATTGGAGCAGTCGAGAAATATTGTGTTCAAACTGTTTGCTGTATGATCTGGTACATCCACAGACGCGACCATCTCGATAAATTTCTCTAAGAAGAAGAATTGGCGTGGAACAAAAGCGAAATCGGCTTGGTTATTGTCCAGGGTTTCGAGAAAATCCTCATCACCCTGATCACTTCGATTAATATAATTATTGACGCATGATAATTGACGAAAACCTTGGATTAAATGCAACAACGGAGCAATACTCTTCCTAAAAAAACTGACCGTGGGTTTCTTCGGAAACCAAGTCGTCAAATTCTCCAAACATTCAATGTCCATTCTTCTAGTTGAAGAAAACCTCACTGACGCTCCAAGTACAGTAACAATCTGTAAAGGAATGTCGAGTATCTGATCGCAAAACAAATCGAAGTTCTTGCAAAACTCGACTACGATTTGTGATAATCCATAAAATAGTTCGACGTTTAGTTCATCATTTTCTTGTCGAAGTAGTCGAGGAATAATCCCAAGAGAAATTGCTTTTCGGTTTGTTATTAGCCCTGACTCACACCGTATTATCAGTGCATCGTTATGGTGTAAGATTAAACTTGAGTTTAGTATTGAAAGCTCAAGAAAATGTTTACTCTCCGTACGCTCATTTGAATTAGAGACTACAATTCTGCAGCAAATACTCTCTTGTTCTGATAACAATTCGTGTTCGATTGAATCGTACTCGTTCTTTAGCGTGCCAGTGTACTGAAAAGCTCGAATCTGTTTTCCATTTTGTTTAAATACTTGAAAGTCCAATTGAATAGATGTAGGATAGGCACTACATGTAGAATTCCATCTTGGTGAATGTTTAAAATTAGTGTTCGGCTGGATAATGAAACGCACGACATAGGATTTGTTTATGAAGTCTGTCTTCGAAGTAGTAGATACAAAAGACTCTGTTCTTTTTGCGGGTGGCTGACGATCGACAAAGAGGAAATACGCGAGCTGCTTTTGAACATTCGGTGCAAAACTAAACACGCTGTTAGCTGTTAAGTTGTAAGTTTTGTCAGGAGGAGAAGCCAATCGTTGAAAAATGGCTGCTGCATCTAGATTAAGCATATCATTTTCAAGCCAGGCTCCTAGTCGAGAGAGTAATAATTTGTCTCCAACGAGTAAGGTTTTGATCGGACTATGCAAAGCCAGAGCTTCCATTAACTGAATGGCAGCACACTGCTCGACACTGGAGGCTGAGCGTTCAATCATCATCATTAATATCAACATCTGCTTTTGATTAGCAAATACTTTAATTGTAGATGTCTGGGATAGATTAAATGAAGATAATAATTGCACTAATTCAAGGGAGCGGCTACGAATCACTCCGCTAGAAACGATGCAAGAATCACCTTCTTCGTTACTAACAAGGTCAGGAAAGCTCTCAGCATTATTAAACCGACGTTGGCATAGCGCCAACAGAGACTGCAACAGCAGGGAGTGTTCCAACTCTTTCTTATCGCTACTTTCACTCTTGAAAATATTATCATGAAAGTTTGCTACGCAATACAGCAGTAGCTCCAATACATTTTCAACCAAAGTTTCGTGCAAGTCAGTTTGTAAGTCCGTAGAAAAGTCATCATCAGTTGATTCAAAAGGCAAAACAAGCTGCGATTCGCTAAGCAATGATAAATTTACGGAATAAAATCGGATCCAGCGAGTTAAGAGCACAAAGCAGCATGGAAACGAACTAGTTGGTGAAAGTTTAATTACTTTTTGGGAAGAGAGGAAAGAGAAGAATTCGAGCTTTCTGTAAAATCCATTGTCACAATTGTATCTTGAAATGTCACCAACAATATCCTCTACATCATTTCCACCTTCAAAACAACGAGTTATGATGCTCAAAGTCATTGCTGCTCTACTTGAAATCTCCCAATTTGCAGTAGCAAGACAAATGAAGAGTTGATGTAGCAAATCTGTTTCCGTCTTCAAAGAAGTAGCAAAACTTTGGTTGGCTGCACAAATGTAAATAAGTTGCAATGTTAATATTGTGGCTTCTGCGTTTGGATCTGATGACGGCTCGTACGGGAGGAACTCTGCAGGGTCCCGGGTGGATATTTGTATCGGTCGGAAAATTGACATTCCTAAGCGATTCATCGATGTTGTAGATAGCTCCAAAATGTCAACAAGTACATCCACCATTGGCCAGTAGTCAGATTCATTTCTAGCTTGGATGAGAGCTGCAATGCTTTTTGATGATCCAAATACTTTTAGTATCAGTTTTATCATGTGTATGAGGACACTGACATTCTGTTTATAAAGTAACAACATCTCGGATATGGCACAAATCCGTTCCCTAGCTTTCTCTAATTCCATTTTGTGATTTTCCTCAAGATTAAATGCTTTCCGAACAACAGGCAATGTGTCTTCACTCATCGCAAGAGCATAAAGAATTGTTATCGCACTCCATTTGGCTTCGTCGTTGTTACCAGAATTGACTTCAATTGTAGATGCACAGACTTCGGTCAGCGTTTCTATCGTCAGAGGTTTTTGCTGTTGAAAATATCGTTCATGGTCACTGGCATAAGAAACTCGAAATATTGAAGAGAAGAGTCGAAGAAATGCCGAATTCACTGGTTTCTTCGCAGATTTTACATTTAGCTCAAGATACCCATGAAGAGTAAAGTGTTCCAGGAAGCCTTTTTCCATAATAGTTAGCACATCATCTCGATTAAAACATAATTCATCCAGAATAGAGCACCACAAGACGCAGCGCTCGCTTCTTTCGGTTTCTGTTGTTTGGCTGGTTGAACACACTTTCCACCATAAAATGTCGACCAAGTCCAATTTTAATGTCTCGGAAACGTAACCGAGGAATTCCCGGGTCGATGGGCCTCGCAGTAGCTGGAGCATCAACTTTGAAATTGAAAAGTTAATAGATTCATCACAAATACAAGTAAATCTTCTCGTAAGGACGCGCCAATACGGGCGAGATCCAAGTATACTGTTGGAGGCCTTAGTCTGGTTGTCAGAATGCAAATAATAAAATACGAGCAGAGTGAGAAGGTGAAAGCATTCTTGGTCTTCTGAATTGTCTAGCTGGCCTGAGTTCAAATTCATCCACATGAACACACACGACAATCCTAGCTGATCAAGAAGCAAGAAATCTGTTTGAAGAAAAGTGGAAAACTTGCACAGACTCACCAAAAGTAGCAGTTCTAATGGTGAGAGCATCGATATGTTGCTGCTCTGCTCGAAAAAGTATTCATCGTTGTATAGTATTAACGGTTTGCTATCGCATGGCAGTACATCAGTGACTAACTGTGTTAAAACCACATTAAACTCCAATACAATCTCCCATGAAAGCAAGATTAAGTCATAATGCCGAAGGACGCTCCACAATGCTCTTAGAAAAATCAACAGTTCAGCTTTGTCCTCACAACTCTTGATCTCCTCAAGAACGCAGTGTAAAACATGTAAAGTGTGCTCACAATCAAACGGAAACGGTGGCAAACAAGGTAGAAGCTCGAGGAGAAATAGTTGTTGGTCACGCTTGAGTAGACTAATTTTGTCAAAATTGGACTCAATTTGCAGCGATAAAAGTGATTTGTTATGTTTGAATTGACTACGTTGAGCGAGAAACTTCAGCAACTGCGTTTGATTTTCAGTCCAAGGAGACTTAGTCACGATTTCGAAGATAATATCTTGGTCAGAGCTGATACAGTCACAAAATGTATCTGAATTGCACATTTCTGCGAGTGTTTTCATCGCCAAATGTGATATGCTGCTATTGTCCGTAACGTTGTTGGTCGATACTTCGTTACCGAGCGCTAAGTCGATCAAATGCCGTACTACAAGCCTCCCTTGAACGTCCCATTCCTGTACAATAAACTGGAGTACTTTAATTCCTGAATTCGCTGAAATCCTTAGCGTTTCCAATACATCTTGAAGCGTCTTCAGGTGTAAACTAATCTGTGGATGGACCAAAACTGTTGTTACCAGCTTCCAAATCACCGCGTCAATATTCGAATCAGAGTTTTTCAGCATTCTGGCGATGTACAAAGTAGTTCGCGGTAGATCCGAACTAAGTAATGCATCATGTCGTGCCGCGACCTCCAAAAGCTCTTCCAGAACTTTAAAACTAGTGGGTATTGCAGCATAGACAGCATTACTATACGAGAATTCGATTAGCGAGTTAAAAACTCGTAGACATAGTAGCGATACATCCGATAATTCCCGCGACTCCGTAATATCGTCCGCACTTAAAATTGACAGTAAGACGCCTAATAAATCCACGTTCTCCTGCTCACGAAGAGTAACAACTTCTGAGCTTGCACGAATATTACAATTAACGTACGACGCCAGCGATTCAAGGATTGTCAGCTGAAAGTTGCGAGTTTGAGGCTCCGAGAGAAGACGAATGCAGTGGCTTAAGTATTTTTCTCGTCGGGCTGTTAAACAGTAAGCGCGAAACTCTTTTGTATTCCGGTCGCTTGTAGTACAATTGTACAAAATAGTAATCAGTTGAAGCCCGTCCTCTTGGATTTTCATAAACATTTCAGTTCGTCTAGTGATCCGTAAAAACTCAATTGCATTTGCAAAAAAGGTTTGTCGCAGCAGAGGATGAAAGAACGGAGCATCTGATAGAATCTTGCGTGTTTGTGGTATTTTGTAGAGGTACAGGACGAATCGAAAAGTCTGGTGGATAATACCAAATTGTAGCTGGTTGTCTAAGTGAGATTTCATTTCTTGGTCCTGAGTAAAATGCCACTTTCGTGAAGACAAAAAGTCATCTGAAAGCTCTGAGGAAATGGATACAAATATCTCTCTGGATATTCTCATTGAATCTTTGACCAATAGCATCATCGCTGATCTTACAACATCTACAAGATCTGACATAAATTGTGGAGTTAAAGCCAGAAACGCATTTCTTACCGACAACTCGGCCATCAAACCAATCATATTGCATCGAGTACATTCAGAAGATGATGATGTCTTTAGAATAATGCTGGCTAAAGGTAACACCTCGTGAAATTCAATAGTTTTGTTCTCCGTTTCAATTAAAGATAAATTCAACTTTACAAATAACCACATGAAACGCAATGCGTAGCACACAAATGTGTCACTTTGTGCTTGGATGCTGTAGCATATCTTCAATAGTATTTGCATTTCACAATACCGAAGAGATTTCTGTACACTTGTCATACGATTATGGTATGCTACACTTTCCTGATTTTCTTGATGTTGATCCCATTGTTCCGCAATAAAACAAATAAACTTTATCCAAGCTGTAGCACGGTCAACATTAAGACTGCTACTTTCATGAAATGCATCAAAAATGTACTTGACAATTTTCTCAAAGTCTGGATGAAAACTAAGTAATTCAGAAAATGATTCGTGTGCACTAAGAGCTGTCACCAATGTTACTACAGTGTCTTGCATTGTAGAAAAAACGTTTAACAACTTGAGTCGTTTCCGACTGCGATCTGGAATTAAATTGTCAAGATCGGGGGCTTTGCTTGCTTCAAACACAATCCAGTAGCAAATCCAGGTAACAAAGTTGTTGCAAACATCAGAGTTGCTACAACACATCATCCAAAGTGTATCGCACGACTTTTGAGAGGATAAAAGAGAGCTTAGAAAGTTCGTGTACTCTTGCAGCAGACGCAATAGCGGCAAATCACTGACCGCAGCGGAAAAGTAAGTCGAGATTTGATTATACCCCGCTATTAGAATCGCAGTGTTCGTCTCATCAAGCACATCAGCAAGCATTACAGCGTTAACTTTTAATGTGTGAAACATCGATCGCATTAAGGCTCGTAATGCTGTCGGAGAGAATCGTTTCGCAGTTTTCGTAATTAAGTGAATTACCTGCAAAGTCATTACTACGAGATCATTTGTGGTGAAGCATTCCATTTGATTAAACTCTAACGCAATGACAGGAATGCATGAAAATGTTGCTTCGACCAGCAAAGCGTCAGGGAATTCATTCGCTTGCAAGAGTTCCTGCAATTCCACGATACGCTTTACGACATAGTCGACCAAAAGTGAATGGCATTCCTCGACTTCACTTCGAATAACTGTTGTTGCCGCCAGAATGCAGTTAGGGGGTGACTCAATGCACATACTGCCGATACTCCGAAGAATTAAATAGTTCTATACCAAAAAAGAGCAAGCAGAAGTTAAATGAGTACAATTTTAAGCACTTCTCGCGATGTCTGTACGTACCATATATCCTTCTGGGAATTTGTGCATTTTTGTCAGAAGCGCTGATAAAATTCCAAAACGATTTTCCATTGCGCTTCGATACTCAACGTCCAACAGTTCGTTGACGCCACTCGTTGAAGCCAGATAGATAAAGTTACAGTAGACTTCAAGCTCATCACTACTTCCTGAATCACAAGTTTGAGAAATTCCTTCTACGACTATAAAGAGCACACTCTCAAGAGAATCAGATTCAGTCACAATTCTTTCCCAGATCTCTTCGTGAAGTATTTCCTCCGAGCAAAAAGCGTTAAACAGGCGAAGTAAGCCAATAATACTTCTACATCGTGTTTGTACCAAGATTTCAGCCAATTCCAAGTGCAAGTTCATGGTTTGACCGCAATTCGTGAGATAATCCATGCGATGAGGGATAGATTCACTAAGATGGCGTCCTACGACGTCAATGACTTCATTGTGACCTGAGCGTAACAAGTCTAAACAACTGCACAGATACTTTTTAGTCCAAATTGTTTTCAAGCTCGACCAAAACGTTGGAATGTACCTAGAGACCTGAGATTGGATCAGGAAAAACGCCTTTAAGATTTCAGGATGGCTTAGCCATAATCGCAGCTTGAATCGGTTAACGAGCTCAGCAATCAGCTGCACAGGGGTCAAAGTGTGAGGTTTAGTATTTTCAGATAGGTGCTCTTTCCATATCACTGAAGCTTTCGCCCAAAACTTCTTTGCATAAACCTCATTTACTGTCATCGCAGCAGTAAAAACAGTCATAGCATTCAGTACCACATCAGCAGGTAGGGCTGCTTGAGCAACATCCATAACGATTCCTATCGTCCAGCTATCATTAAGAAGACTGTCTATAAAATCGTCCGTAGTGACTAACTGTACAAGCAAAGATGATGCTGAGCTTTGAAGCCGACGTCTAGCAGGTAAATGCACTGCGAAATCTTCTTTGAGACCCATCAGTTGGGCAATTTTTTGTGTATCACCACGGCTGTAGGCACTACGAAGCCGTTCGTCTACCAAAGACAAGGCGGTCTCGGTTAGTTCGGACTCCAGTATCTCTCGTGATAGAATAATTCCTAGTACACCACACTTGTGCACCACAGTAAAATTATCTTCTGATTCTGGATTGCTTTCTAGCCACATTGGAAATCCTAGCAAATTTCCCCTTGAAGCAGTTCCTCGAATTGTACTTTGACTTCTTTGTATGATCATCTCAAACTCTACTCCTTCATCGAATAGAATGAGGAGTGGAAGTTTTGACTTTCCCGCCACTTTATCAATTAATAATTCAACAGGATCTCCCAAGCGAAATGCCAGGTTGGCGAGAAGATCTCTTTGAATACCTTCGAATAGAGGGTTTACCTGCAATATTGACAACAAATCTGACAATTGCCGTCTTTGCATTTGTTTAAACAACTTTCGCTCGGAAATTCGCTTTGTAAAAGCCACTCGACGAATTATTTCAGCGCGATCTTCTATCAAAAGCCTTCCTAGTCTTGAAACAAGAACATTACGCGATCGCAATGACCCTCGATACATATTTGTATCATCACAGGAAGTCTTCAGTAAGTTACTCAGTCTCGTCGCAATACGTCTTCGTGTAGCCAACGTCGTAGCATTAACATATTCTTCTTTCGTGATCGAGTACATGGACATATTATGGCTTGTCTGGTGCATCGCTCCTTCAAACCGCTCCTGAAGTCGCTTCATGACGTTTGTGAAGGATGTATTCGTACTATTTTTCAACTCAAGCATCCACTCTGGAATTGCGCTAAACCTGTTGTCATGAATTATCAGAACTCCAGCATTTTCAGTCGATTGAATATACAAGTTAAATCCCAAAGACAATTTTACTAGCTCAGTGGTGCTCAAGTCTGTAAAAAACGGAATAAACCAGACATGTAAAAGCACCACCAAACGATCCTGCGTAAATGACGGAGAAATTTGGCGATTCTTTAGTATTTCTCCAACGTAGACAGCAAATTCAGCGTTTTCGGCTCCAAGAGGTGGGATTAAGTTTTCTATACGAGAGAGAATCGCACAGAGTTGAGAGTGATGGGCCAAATTGTGCAAGAGTTTTATAGCAGCGGTTTGAACTTGATGGGCTGGAGCGTAAACAAGGTCAACAATACATCGTAAATAGCGGGGATCGTAAAACAAAACACGATTATACTTGGTTGGGTCGTGTTGCACAAGCTGGTTAACCAAGTACAATAAATTGGACATGAAGGTTCTAATCAATATATGGGTCATTTGGAGAGCTGATACCTTGGAAGTCTGCAACATCATATCCAGAAGCGCAGTATATCCTTGACATTGAGCATACAATTGAGTAATTTGAGGAACGCGAGTTGAAATACGCTGCAGAAGGTCAATTCCAAAGATTGTGGCCAAATCGGCATCAGGAGTGGGGTCTAATATTGCGATCTTCTTTGTTATATCTGATGGCCACGACAGCTTCACAAAGAACTGACGCAAGCGAACGCGGCCCCAAAATGTACAAAAGGAATTTAATGGTTTGTGCTCATGGCCACTATCGCCGTCAAGGTTAAAATATTGCACTAGAGTTTCTATTTGTTCTGGAAATTGCTGACACACAAGACCCAAAAGTTTGTACTCCGTTCCCACGTTGGCTCCAGATTCCAGTCCATATCCAACCACGATATTAACCACAGTTTTTACGTCAACTACACTCAGTAAACCAGATTCAGTTTCTCCAACAGCGACTAAAAATTCGAGAAAGCACTGGCGACGGTCATATGCTGACGCGGAGAATTTAGTATCGCGTTCGTATTCCCACCTGGTAAGAATACGTGGGATATTTGTTTCAAGAAGTCGGACAATGTCTTGTAAAGGCTGGGAACTTCCTTCACATAACTCCCATAGTTTTCGGAGAAATAACCACATGTGGGCAGAACCATAAAAGCTAAAATCGTTCGGCTCACGTGTAGATCTATCAGAATCGGTGAAAGAATATTGCAAATATCGTGGCCTTGAATGTTTTACGTTTTCAGTGTATTTGAACGGTTCAATGACGTCCAAATTAGCGTCATCAAGTAACTCATAGCCAGTATTCAGGTTCACTTCAGGAGAATCATACTGAAGCTGTAGGGATACAAGAACATATAACAGTTCTGAAGTGGAAGGCGTCTGAAGCTGGTGATACGTATACACCAAGTCATCATGTAAAAGCTGCATTGAATCCCCTTTAGACGCTCCAGAGACTGAGTTTCGCAGCTTTCGAAGCGTTGGTCCTATCCAGTTGTGTAAAAATGCAGTCAAACGTTTAGAAGATGGATAATTCTGGTCTTTGACAGGCTTCGTCGGACTCATAGTGCGTGCATAACGCCATAGTACGGATCGAAGTCGCATTTCATCACGCACGTTAGCTCGAAAATACAGCAAATGTGACAATACATCTGCACTAATCAATCCAATGTCGAAATCATGGCTAAAATCTTCCAAAGTCGTTGGTAAGAGACTCACCAATGCTGACAACATTCCCTCATCAGCACTTCTGCCCTGTAGACCTGGCGTCAGTAAAGTCCAGTTTCGCCCAAGTACCATTTTGTTGGCCAGCACAATTTTGTCCTGCTCTCTGTGTGTATCATTTAAATCGCTGGGGTGTAAGGCAAGTTTTGCCATTTTTTCTTGAACAAATGTGTCTTGAACGACTGATGAATGTTCGGTTAGCCGTGCTAATGTGAATGATGACGCTCGACGGATAGCAACGTCTGGGGCAAATAATGAGTCTCTGTAACAAACGTTCTGTTAGAGAAAATACGTACACAAAGCCTCTAATCAAAGGTACTAACCCCGGCGCGATGAAAGAAAATAAACGAGACATGAATTTATAATCTGCTATAAGACGTTGGGCTACCTCTGTCAAGAATAAAAAACAATCATTTGTACATGTTAGTAGTAGAACAATTCTCTCCTCTCGTTTGTGGTTCATGATTTCACCTTTTGCAGTACTCAAATGGCCCAGCAGTAGGATTGGAATTACTACATCAGTCTGGGATGCGCCAAGCGCATTACTCTCACCATCACTTGGGTTGTAAAATTCAGAATGCATAACAGGGTTAACCAGATACGTCAACCAAGACCATTCAAATTTAGAGACTCCTCGTAACATTTGATCTCGACACTGGTAATTAGCAGCTAAGGATTCGAGTACCTCAATGCTCAAGCTTAAAATTGTTGTTGTAGGTGTTCCTACAGTAGAGAGCAAATACGGCAGGTTAAACGTGGCACAAGGAATCCGATGAGCTGCAACCAGACGAAGAATTAGGTGACCACACCGAGCCTGTTTAGTTTACCCAAAACAAATCAGTTACGATCATACTGTACACTCATATTTATGCATGTTAATTAAAGAGCAAGTGTACCTTTGC
Organism: Phytophthora brassicae; assembly: GCA_024679045.1. Classification (NCBI taxonomy): domain Eukaryota; phylum Oomycota; class Peronosporomycetes; order Peronosporales; family Peronosporaceae; genus Phytophthora; species Phytophthora brassicae. The sequence goes on along the minus strand of JAIKVB010000038.1, from coordinate 35,911 downwards.
AACGATGTCACTCGGTTCACAATTGATGCATCCTTTTTCCTCACACAGACAACCATATCTCTCCTCTGAATTAAACTCAGGACTCTTCAAAAGCAAAAGTAATAATCTCAAAAACTGAGAAAAATAATGTTAATTAACACTCACAATAAAGATGAACCTTACCATGAACAACTTACCTGCTCATAAATATCTTCTGTGAAATGAGAAATGTACACGACTTTAATGGTTGTCACTTTTAGTAGAAAACTGGTCGGAAATTCAGACGTAATATCTGGCTTTTCCTTCTTCTTTTCATCATCTAGAGTGAAAACGGCTGAGTTTGTTAAATGTACCGAGTTTTCGGACGTGTCGTGATCTAGCGAATACTCCGAAAATGTATCGAACACACTAGCAATTTTGGGGATACAACCGGATAAAAACCCACTGAAATAGTGTCGAATGCCGCTGTGTTTACTTGCAACAAATAAAAGCATACTAACGATATCTCGCAACTCACTCAGTGTCAATTGCTGTGATAGTAAGTCAGTAATTGCATCCAGCCGACTTTTACGTGAAAGATAAAACACTCGTTCGTCTTGAATAACAATCTGATGCAAGCAGTTAAGCAGCTAAAAACGAGATTAGACACAAGCATTAAATACTTAGACGATGTTAGGTATCTTACCGTAGGCCGGACAAAAGTATCTGTACTGTGCGCTCTCAACGTTAAGCAAATACCATGAACGAGTTGATCTCCATCTGTATGAGCCACCAAATCTAGCTTTAGAATTAAATGGGTGAGTAGTTGGAGAACACCCCCTGCTGCTGGGTCAACTTTAAGGTCGTTCGAGAGAGAATTAAAAAGATCTAAGAGAACTTCTTGGTTATCGGGAGCAGCAAATGCTTCTGCAACTCCATCCAGGAATCTTTGATCATCAAGACGAAAAATAGCCTCGACTAAAAACACGATTGCCTACGCATAGAATACATATTAAGTACATTTATATGCGAACAACGTATCAATTTTCCAGTATTTTTCGTAGCTTCACGCACCTTTCTCTTCACTTGAAAATGTGGAGTACGCAGGCAAGAAACAATCATTTCTCTGAGAGGAAAGAGTTTTGTCTGAAGCACCAATAAAACACTTTGATCCGCCAGAGCTAATTTCATACAAGAAAATGCAGCAGCTTGGATAGTCGGGCATTCTTTATCAAAGAAGTAAGCAATTATTTTGTCTTGAACGTCAGATTCAAACAATTTTCCACACTTAGTTGGATGCGCTTGGAGGTGCGAACTACAGCACCAAATGGCGTGAAGCGCAATTTGGTTGTTTGAGTGATTCAGGAGAGGGAGAAGAGTGGCTCTAGTTCTTGCTGTTTCATCCACAAGTGATTCGGGATTCGATGTTTGCATAATCTTGAGCGTTTTACTTGCAATTCGACACAATTGGAGAAGTTCACGATCTTTTTGGTGATTTATGGGGTTCTCGTAAAATAACATTGTTCCAAACACCTCGTTAACCGGAAAACTTTCTTCTTGTGCTTGTAAGAGAGTCACAACCTGTCGAGCTACAGTTGAACGCATTGTAGAACCAATCAATTTCAAAACAAACGAGTATCCGTAGTTAGCAATGAAAAAGTCGCCAGCAGTAGGATTTACAATCATAGAGGCCAGTGCGCCAGAATCGTTTTCAGCTGATCGCCCCGACGTGATCTTTGATGCCAAGTTTTCTATCATGACAGTAAATCCAGTCTTCTTTGACAAAGAACCACTTTTTGCTAGTGCATTGTCCACTATAAACGATAGTAAAAAGGTGTTTGTTTCTTCGTAAGCGTCCGCAAGGCCCCAAAGAATCCCAGAAGCCGAATCCTACAAGAATGGGAGTGTCAGCATATTGTCTACAATTGTCAGATGTAATTAGTATCTGTCTGTCCTTACCTGGTGTGCTCGATCTATCGAAAACTGAAGAAGTTTCTGAAGAAAAGAAGCGTCTGAAAAATCAGTGTATCCCCATTTTGCCACGTCTTTGCGTGTTGCCCACACAATGTTCCTTAATGAGAGCAAATACAATGTTAGATGTTGAGAGGCTCGGTGTGCACGGTCTCGGATAAATTGCTAGTATTAAAATGACCCAATTTTGAGTTAGTGCCTGGTAGGAAGATAAGCTGCTAATTTAAAGAAAACTTACCACCAGAAGTACTATAATTTGTCGTATCTCGTCGCTATTACCAATCAGCACCACGTTTCTTGTTACTGATGTGAATACTGCAAGCAATTTCAGGTTTGCTGCTAGCTTCTCAGCTCCTGCTCGACTGGAATCATTCCACTCACTTCCTTCCCAAATACTCTGAGTAGGAGACTCTTCCACATGAAGTAAATCTTCTTGCTCGAGCTCTTGTTGATGGAGTTTACTTTGTCTTTCCTTGTTACAGACACTGTAACGGAGTAGAATCGCATATAAATCGTGCTCGTTTGCAGCAAATTGAATTGTTTCTGGGTTTTCAGTATTGCCAACGCGCTTCGGAGAATGCATCAAACGATTTCCCGATCCTAATGATGTGGTAAGAAGGTTGCAAAGTCGTTTCAGTCGATACTCGTCGACTACGCGCGGTGATGCCAAGTTGTGGAATGAAAAGACAGTAAATGTACGAATTGCAAGGATGGATACAATATTGTTGTCGTTTTCCATAAGTGTCAGCAAAAGTTCGTCCAGTTCCAGTTGCGCTAAATCCTCTGCGATTTTAAAGCTAGTGAGCATCCAACCGAGACTTAAAATTGCTGGAATTTGGCAAAATGGTTGGAGAACAGAGTTCCAAGTGAGAGAACACATGGAAACCAGAGTTTGGAGCAAGGATTTCGTTCGTGAACGCGCCACAGGAGACAACTGCCCAGATCCACCTACAAAGTTGACATGTTCTTCGTGAAGTAAATCCAGCATATTATTATGGTTAACTGACAAACAAATTATGTTCTCAAGGTATGCCGATTTTAATATCACAGCAATCATAACATCGTTTATGATTGAAAGAGAAGGGTCGTCACACAAACTCTCAAGGACTTGGTAAAATGCTGCGAGGAAAAGCTCCATTGAAATTGACCAAACTTTCTTGTCTACAGCTAATCGAAACGTGAGGCTTAGAACTCGTAACGTTGCAGGATGCAAAGAGGGACAATCTTGCTGCTTTAAAAGACAAAGAAGACGGGGTGTTAAAGACGATAAAATCCGTAAATACTGGTGGGAACTTGTCATCCGCTCAAGAAACTCCAACAAGCTCTGTAGAATGACATTCTGTAATTCGGTCATTGTTTTCGGTACTTTTTGCTGCGAATTGACACTCCAACATAGAAACGAGATACAAGCTTCTGGCCCCTTCATCTCTTCTTGGGCCCATATTACTCCATTTTCTGTCAGCATCAGTCGTACGAACATCTCCATGATTCCAACACACCCGTCAATAACATCCAATGATTGTGTTTGACAACCACACATGCACCTTTCTACACCTGGCTCCACGAAAGCATGCGACGTGAAGAAATGCATGTAAATCTGACTGAGCAAATACACTGAGAGTGTCGGGGATGCAGATTCACTTCTTTTAACATAAAATTCAAGCCATTCATGCCAATGAACCAGTAAGCCACTTTTTAAGCTGAATTCATGAGCTTGAAGCAAATTTACTATCGCGATCTCGATGGAAATCTTGTGCGCAGGAGAGAGTTGCAAACTTTCGACAGCAGTAACGAGAAATTTCAGTCCATCTTGAGTCACGAATTTCCGCTACAAGAACGACAAGAAGGTTAAATTACGAAATTTAGTCATAGCAGAATTATATTTTAACGTACCTGTATTTCTGTCATTGGGGGAGTGGAAAACTCAGCTTGTATCCCAGTTGAAGCTGGCTCATGAACTTTAAAACAGATCAACTGTATCGTGTTTATTACCTCGTCCACAACTTTCGACGAATCGGGCAACGTTTCAACCAAATTAAATAATATCTGCAAATTTTGTTTCGTGATGCTGTTTAATTCTCGAGGAATTACTGATATTGTGATCTTCATTGCCCGCAAAATATCTTCTGTTGGACACCGTGCGTTGTCATCTTGGTAGATCCGTTCAAGAAATGGAAGACCAAATAAAATCGATCTCCATGAGTTTCCTTCCTCTTGCAAGCGAGAATCCAGAAAACTTAACCCCCCAGCATCGCAGAAAGCGATGGCTTCGTCCTCGTTTGCGGAATAAAGAAAATCGCCCGCTCTTTTGATTACACTGGGTAATTTCCATCTCTCCATAATATCACAATCCTTATCATTTTGTTGACCTTTGAAGGTTTCTGTATGCACTCGAAAGACCACTCGCGTAACTTGTGTAGTTGGTGCATAGCAGTACCCGACTGAAATGGACGTTGTTTCTGGATATTCCTGCAGTACTACGCTTAGTGAACGTACGGAGTTGATATGAGGCAGTAGATCAGTGTGGACAATATTCATACCGACTCCAATCGCAACATCCAAAGGTACATGCAATGACTTTCCACACAAAAGCGAGAAAGCATATTTCGCTTCTTTTCTCGCAAATAATTCTCCATCTTCCCAGCACATGTCATCGTCAAAAGTTTGATCTGGATTCCTCCGAATAAAAACAAACTCCAACGATACTTCCTTTGCTTCAACGAAAAAAAATCTACAATAAAAAGGACTCAGTAAATTAGCGAAATCATCGTCTCAAAATCATCTTAAACACGTATTTTTACCGTGAAGTTTCCCCCCAACTCAACTCTCCTACGTCCCATCTTGCTTTTAAATGCAGATATTTGTCGCTCGCCATCATTTTACACTGGTGGTGCGTTAACACAGATCCTCTTTCGTTCAAATAAATTCTTCCTAGTCCGGAAATGCTACGAGACGCATTGATTTTCTCTACATCGATAATGTTTAACCCATTGTTTAGCAAATGCGCGTCTGCAGTCGTGGAATGAATTGTTTGCAGCTCAAGCTGTTGGCGCAACAAGTTAATGCACTCGACAACAGAATTATACTGAGAATCATGAGCTCCATGCGGTGACAGATTTAATTTCGATAAACTTTGTGCGAGTTGATCCGATTTTCGTGTCAGGTAACTGATAAAAACTGGGAAAAACACGGACCCTTCAATCTCTCCGCAGTGCAGCTTACTATCATGTAAAAACCTTCTCAAAAGTTCATTCAGACGTCTCAACATAGATACATCTTCAATATCTGTCGTACGAAATTCTAATCGTTTCCACACTTCGAGACTGAAAGAAGAGAATTTTTCAATTGCAGCTTGAATTCGGTCTTGACGTACGGAAATTGCGTCTAGCTTTGCGAGAGCTTTGGGTCCTGAATTTTGTCGTGAGTGAAGAAACCCATACAACAGAACATAAGTGATTTCTAACCCATCTCCTAACCATTTCTCTAGTGCTGTAGAATTTCCTAAACTCGCCATAGTAAATAGTTTGTGATCTTTGTCCGATAAACGGAGCAAAGAGAGACGTTTACTATCGGACGGAGGAATAAGTTGCAAGTGTTGTTTGTCTTCGAAACATGATACACGTAACTTTGTAGGCGCTTGCCATCCTCTCATCCCAGCGAACAAGTTTAAACTATTTTCAAAATGGCGTAAAGTTTCGGGGTTTTGAATGTTTTCGATAGCAACTGGAAGTTGTTTGAGTAAATACTGAGTCAGCTGACCATCAACACCATTGCGGATGTGATTGCATCTTATACTAAGCTCATTATCTAAAGCAAGAAGTATTCCTTGCAGTTCAAGAGCGTGATAGTCGATTCCATAATGCTTACAAGCTGCATCGAGTTGACATGGATCAATACCTGGAAGATGTTTGTAAAATACTTCTACGATAATGTCAATCAACTTCTCCACTTGCTCGTCAGTAGCTACTTCTTCCTGTACCAAATCGGTACCCCAGTCTTTTTCAGCGAGTATTGCAACGCTAGCTGATCTGAATTGGCGAGATCGACGCAAAGACCTAAAGTTTGGGCTAAGTATCTTTTCAGGAGAAGTCGAAACGTCTGATGTTGCTTTACTTGTATCACTGTTCGTTTCCACAGATGACTGTAGAGAAACTTTATCCTCATTCTTCTCAAAAGCTTCCTCATAAACCACGTTTTTACTTTGTGTGATCGTTTCCTCCTTCATTTCAGTTCCAAAGTGAGGCAATTTCACTGCCAATTCGCTTAAAGTATTTGTTTCTGTCTCTTTGAATGAATTTGTACATTTCAGTTGAATCGAAACTTGTTTTTCCTCTTCTTTCGCCATTGTTGCTAGCTTTAAATCACTTTTCACTCTTTGATTTAATTCTCTTGTTGGCGTATCATGTAGTTGCAGTTGAAATTCTCCACTGTTTCTCTTTGAACCAATTGGCGCAATAATTGCCTGTTTCCTTTCTCTCGTTTCCAATAACAATTCTTCCAGTTTCCGAGCACTTTTCTCCACTTTTGGAAGAAATTCCAGCTTCATTTTACTATTTAAATCTTCATTTTTCTCCCTTTCATTCCCATACGACGCTTTATCCCCCTTCAATGTGCTGGGTATTGAAGCTGCAGTAGAATTTGCAGCTCGTTTTGCATTGAAATCTACTGTTTGAGGACGTAAATTGTCTGATTTTTGCGGTTGAAGCTTTGCTGTCACAGGGCGAAGACGTACATCGTCCTTAAGTCTTGATCCTTCCTTAAGCACAATGCAAAGAAATGGAAATGTTGCAGCAAGAATATCTTTCTCCTTCTCTTCGTCCACAGGAGTGTTGGTCGTTGGGTACAAGAACGCAAATTTGCGGCGTGGCGGTAGTGCAATGAATTGGTCGATAAGTGAACGAACAGTAGCGAGTGATGCCGAAGGGACGAATTCGAGACTTGTCAAGTCTTCTAACGCTTTTTCACTTTGACGTACAACGCGTCGCTTAAGCCACTGGAAATTGCTCATGTGCTGCTGTGTCTTTTCCTTTGCAATTGGTGATGACGACGTACCATGTTTTGCAGTTGGTGGTGACACAGCACGAGGGAGAACGGAACCATGCAAAAGACTCTGTTGACGAGCCTGAACTAGCGCTAAAGCTGCCGACACTTCGTCATCCAATTTGCGACCTCTGCGCATAGTGACTCAAGATCCTTTTTTATTGGTGGGAGGTCGTGGTGTAAATGAATGATTTACAATAATATTTTATTGAAGTGTTTTATTATTAATAGTCCTAGCGGTTGCCATCCTCATGGAGCATGGTGCACAACCATTTGGTGACCCTCTGGATTTGCACCCACACATGTGACGAGCCTGGGAATGACGCGAGGACACGAAAAGGCGCGAATGGAGCACCAGAGTGAAGGCTAAAGACCTGCCATCGTGAAGAAGAAGAAGAAAGATTCCTTTGTGGCTACATTGGACTAAAAGATGAAGACCATTGCAATTGACTTTTGCCTTGGTTGGAAATGTCTCCTCTTCTGGGATTTTTCAGGGTTCTTTATTCTCCAGCGTTGCGTGTGTTTACGCCGCTCTCATCGTCTCGGGAAGACAGCAAGCAATCCTAGAAGTGATGGAGAAATATATAATAGGAAAGTCGACGAAGGATGTTTAACTGTAAGCGTATTTAGTTGCTTTTAGGTTGGTATTTTATCACCAATAAATAGCGCAATTCGAGGCAAAAAGACGACAGCGAGCACGATTTGTGAAGAGTGCTGCGGTCATGTCGTCGTTAGACAGGGAGCTGTTCCCTCCTGTCGGCTGGTTGTGCAGTGGACTTGTGTCTCAGACCACTGCCCATGTTATCGACATAATGGCTTGAATCGCGTCATTTCTTGGTTTTTTCCTTCTTGACTGGGTAGTAGGCTCGACGACGATAAGCGTCGAGCGACGCGTTCACAGGCAAATGCGCGCGGTCTTCGTTAATACGTGGCATGGGCTTGACGACTTTCTTCCTGCGTTTATGGGCGTCCAGTGTGAAAGGTATGCGCTTACCACTGACCGTCACTCCGCCATGTTTTTCTTTTGTAAGGAAGTCGGAAGGAATCTGGACGGGTGACACGAATTGCGTCTTCTTCTTGTTGTTGTTGCTCTCGTTATTATGATGGAAAAGTCGTCGTAATGAAAAACGGTGCTTTTTGCTGCTGGCTTCGACTACCAACGGCTGGTTCTGCTGAGTGGGCGAACATGGCGTAGGGTTTCCACTCTGATCGTGTCGCAGCTTGTGAGTCCATTTACGAGCCTCTTGCATTTGCGTGTCGTTGGCTGTAATAAATGCCATATTAGGCTCTTGTTGTTTCCATGCCGTCATTAGTTACGAAAGACAAGAAGGACAAGTGTGCGGCTCGGAGGAAATTCCAAAATGAGTCCAGTGGACTCCAAGCCAAAAGTGACATGCGCCAAAAGTTGCACAAACCATCCTCAACTTTATCCGGCTTGCTGCCGGATACGAGCGTCTCTTGCACCACCATGGGTGCTTTTGTATGGATCCGAAACGCCACCTGCAAAAGTAGCGAGATGACTGTGATGCTGCATCGCGCCGTCGCTGTTGAACTGAAAAATTGCTTTTGCTCCTCTTCCGACGTCCAGGCTGGGCTGCATATTGAGCTCCAGTATGGTACGCCAGACAGGGGTCACTGCCGATCTCGCGGGCAAGCTCATCGTCTGCCCGACAGACTTGAATCAAAGTGTCTCGAGAGGAATCTCGGCGACGCGACACCCAGCTGACGGACGCGAAGCCGCAAAAGTCGCACTTTTTGCGATCTGATCGACGCGAAGAGCGGCAACCAGCCATTTCGGACATCCTCGTCTGCCGACAGATTGCTCGCTTTTTAGAAACCGGTAAATCTGCGGTAACAGGTATGCAACAAAACCTTCTAATTTTTTTCTGGTTTAACCAATTAAAATTGGCTTGGGAAAGTTTTGATGTTGAAGTTGATGCGCCATATCCCCAGCCCCGCCTCAGCAGGTTGGATCTCCAACATCAGTTTAAACCTATACATGTAGGGACGTTATTAATAAAAGCTGCTGCTTAGGGCTGAAGGAGAACGATTACTGGACTGGACACAAGCCTCGCGAAGGGCTTGGGGAACAACATGAGGTGTCAAACGGTATTAATATTCTGAATCCTTCACGTGGACTTTTTAGTGTATATATTTGCAGGTGCCGCGGCAAAGGTCGCGTCGTGGGAATTATTAATACCCACATTTCTAGACTAGCGTGTGTCAGTATACACACAGCCTATGTCTTGCTCGCCATGGGTAAACTGGGCTTCCCGCCGTGGGACTGCAGAGCGCGCCGAACTAGCATGACAAAATTTGCGCGGGCCGAGCAAAAACGGCTCACTCAAGCTTGGAATTAGCTGAAGTGACGATAATTATTAGTGTAGCTTCAGCTAATTCCCTGTCAAACCATATCGAAAAGTTCGCGCTGTTTCGTGTGCTGCACACCTCCTGTTTTCCCGCCTGTAAAGCGTATGCCGCGGAAGGTGCCGTCGTTCACCCTGCCGTCGCCGGAGCTCCACGAGCCGTACGAGGACTACTTGTACGCCGAGCTACGCCACGAATTATCTGTGCGTCAGATCCGCATCAATCGCACCGGCCCCCAGCGCGCGACCAAACGCCAAGGCTTCATCGCGCTGCTTCGGGACTGGGACATGGTCCATGGGAATCAGGCGCCCGAGACGGCAGAGGGGCGGAGTCAGACGGTCACGACCACGACTCAGACTCAGACCCGCCAGGCTCAGAAGAAGAAGCTTGCCACCGCCATGACGACCACGACGAGGGCCGTACGTGCTCGACGTGGCTGTCGTTTCCGCCTCATTAACGTGTTGCTGAGTCCGGACTTTAACGGACGTTGGAACGAGATGGTGACGGACGGGAAGCTCGACGTGAATCAGTTCTGGATGGACGTACACGCCGCCTACTTGGCGCAAAACTCCATGCTGGACACACTTCACTTCGAGGACGCGCTCTTTGTCAACGTTACGCCTAACGTGATCCTGGCGCACTCAGCCTTGCGTCTGCTGCAGATGTGGACGGAGATTCTCTCCATGTATCGCAGTGCTGTAGCGCAGTCCAAGGACGCAACTGCTCACAACGACAAGTTGCACTCGTTCTTTGATTTTTGCGCGGGACGACTGGATCTGCTTTATCTGCACATGGCCATGTTACTAGAGCCCAAGCTCTACGAGTTGGTCATGTCAGACAAAATCCCGACCTCGGAGCCTTTCAGTAGGCCCAAGACAAAGACGACTGCAACACCCAAGGAGACAAACAACACTCAAAAACCTGCAGCAAAGAAAAAGGTACAAACACCTACGAAAGTTGTAAAACCTGCAGCTGCAAAGCCTGTTGCGGTCCCCGTTCTTCTTCCTGCTCCGGTGAAGATGCCAGCGGTGCTTATGCAGAACCCAGAGATGGTAGAAATCCCGTCAACGGTCAAGTCCACAGCATCGACACCAGCGACGAAGACGAGCACGTCTAGCGCTAAATCAAAAGTGGCCAAGCCAGCAGTTAAATCGGCTGCTCCAAAGAAATCGCATAAAGCTGCTACCAAGAACAAGGTGGCGACTAATGTACCAGAAGCAAAGTCGAAGCCATTGCCTACACACGCAGCCACACCATCCAAGGTTAAAGTGTCCAGCCAACCTGCTCCTAAACAGGCTTCACCTGGTAATGAATCTACGCCTACGCGGTCAGCAAATGGGAAACGGCAACGTGAAGAAGAGGGGAGTACGGCGATCGTTGCCGTCTCGAACGTCGATACTGTGAGTGACATTGTCCCGCACTCGGGCAACAAGCGGGTAAACTCAGCTACTGGGATCTCGACACTAGCAACACGACCAACGGACATGGTGCTGCCTCCTGATGAGTGGGATATTCTAGAAGGTCGACTGCGGAAAGTGAATGAGAATATCGATCGTTGTCATCGCGGGCTCGCAACTAATGAAGGGAACATCACTGATAGCTACAAGCAATCATTGGAGGCTGACTTACGGTTCTACTCTGCTATTAAGCAGCGACTACAGGAACAGTTACTTGTCGTGATGCAGAGTGGCTACTAGTAGGCTAACTTATCCTTTTCAATATCATTTTTCCAACACCGAAAGTCTTAGTGCAATGGCCTCCTTCCTTACCTATCATGGAGGAAACACTGGAATCGAAAACTGGTCGTTAATAAACAGCACAACGGCCAGATCGTACAGAGTTTCAGCTGTTGCCTGCAACGCCAAGTTGAAGATAAAGTTAGTGAGGCAGCAAGAGTGAAGCATTTATACATCGATGACGTCCACGGACTCTTGTCCGTTCTATTAGTTCGCATCAACGGATGAAACTCTCTATCGGTGCCTTGTCTTCCGACCTATTTCAAGTGTTTTAAAAGTGCTGCGATAAGACAAAAGTACGTCTAACTCTTACTGCAGGATGAACGAGCTTTGACTCACTCACTCACTCTTGGATTCAGTTCCTACCGCTCAACAGCCTCAACTGCCTCCAACGCTCTCTTGAAGCCACTTGACTTCCAGTCTCCTCATCAACAACTAAAAGCTCTCTCAGATCGTTTTCAGCGCAGTCTTTTCCTACCGCTCAACAGCCTCAACTGCCTCCAACGCTCTCTTGAAGCCACTTGACTTCCAGTCTTCTCATCAACAACTAAAAGCTCTCTCAGATCGTTTTCAGCGCAGTCTCAGGCACCTGTTGCGGCAAAAGCAGAAGCTAAACTCAACAGGAATTATGGCAAGCTCCATGATGACAAACGGTCTCGAAGACGCGATCGAGTTCCTTCCTAATCGGTTGTTCTACGTGCCACTCAAGAAGGCGCCACCTCGAATGGCCGGCACGCACTTCTTTTCCATCGACGATGAGCTCATGTACTGGAACTTCTACCTTGACTTTGGTCCGCTCAATTTGGGTCACACCTTTGTGTTTTCCGAGACACTTAACAAGAAGCTGGCGGCTGCAGCTAAAGCAGGTGAAGTAGTTTACTTCTACTCGTCCACTCAAGGCCAACGCCGTGCAAATGCTGTCTGTATCCTTGGTTGTTGGGCTGTTCTTTTCCAGAAAATGAGTGCTGAGAAGGCGTACGAGCCATTCCAGAGGATGCGATTCCCTCCGTTCCATGACGCCACTCCATCAGTTTGCACCTTCAACTTGACCATCCTTGACTGTCTGAAAGGACTTGAGCGAGCCATGAACAGTGGCTATATCTCCATCAAGACGTTCGATCTGCATGAGTTCCAGCACTTTGAGCGTGTCGAGAACGGCGATCTTACATGGGTCTCACCCAAGTTTATCGCCTTTGCTGGCCCACACAACGTGTATCAACGCACGCCTCAGGGCCATGTCATGCTCACACCGGAACACTACATTCCGTACTTCAAAAAGCGCAATGTGACGTTGGTCGTACGTCTCAATGACAAACAATACGATGAGAAGAAGTTCCTGTCGGCCGGCATTGATCATCTCGACCTGATTTACCCGGACGGTACCAACGCTCCTATGCCGATCTTGCTGAAATTCATTGAAGCGTGTGAGAAGACACCAGGGGCAGTGGCGGTGCATTGCAAAGCTGGACTTGGCCGCACTGGTACTTGTATCGGTGCTTACATGATGAAGCACCACTTGTTCACAGCTCACGAACTCATCGGGTGGCTACGTCTCTGTCGTCCTGGCAGTGTCATTGGTCCGCAACAGCAGTTCATGGAGGCTATTGAAAGTAGGATGCAGCAGCTTCATCCCTCCAAAAACGCACCTTCCAAGAGCGATTTTGCTCTGACCGCTGCGTCCGGTAGCTCCAGTCCCTACGGCGTCGGACAAGAAGCCAAACGCGGGGGCAACATCCGCGCTATCACGCCTGCTCGAAACGCAGGCGCGGGCATCGTCACCGGCAGTCGCGTGGTTTCCAACTCGTTAATCGGACTCGATAAGACGCAGGGCGATAAGCTTAACGAGCAGAAGGTCCTGCGCTTCAAGAGCACCAAGCCTACACTACCAAGCGGTGGGAACATGTTCTGGTAAGTCAGCAGCTCTCAACAATCCCAAGTACTACTAGCCGATACTAAGTAAGAGCAAGAACGAGTCTTTATAATCTGCAATAAAACGATCCATTGCCTATTCATTAAAACGCTCTTCACACATCCTCACACCACTTGTTCTCTGCCAGGATCCTCTGCTGCTCCTCCTCGGTGAACTCGTCCGTGATGCCGAACGTGGCGCGAATCTCCTCTGGCGTTTTGCCTTTGATCAATGTAGCCACTTTGGCACACGAGAGATCCAGCAGCGACTTGATATCCATGTAGTTGGCGGCCAAAATGAGCTCAAACAGCAGCTCGTGGTTCTCGCCAACGTCTACGAAGTTGGCGTCCCACTCGTCCACTGAATCACTCAGTACATTGCTCTTCAGAGGCTTTTGGATCTCTGCCATGGCTGCGTCCTTGTGGTGCTGACAGAACTCGACTACTTTGGCCAGCACAGGGCCTTTGACATTCGGCAGCGGAATTTCCTGCACGTCGTCGCCCTGCTCCCCCTCATCAGCTACAAGCGTCTGCACCAACTGACTCATCACGGCCACAGACGCGTCCAACTCGAATGATTCGCCGTCCATCGACACCAGCTTCACTTTCATCTCCTTGGCAGGTTCCTGCAGTGCCATCTTCACTAGCTGTCTGAGTTGTAAAATTCGGAAATGGCCTATAATGTGCCAGCTTTATCCCCGACGAACGTTCAAGTCGTAGATGATGTGTTCAGCTGAACGTTCACACCGCTACACATCGCTCTGTAGCACATTATGTACTACAGAGCGATGTGTCCAAATTTGATGGGGAAGAATGCCGAATGATTGTAGCATTTTGGACAAAGTGCGAATGAAGCCACTTCAACGTCCTGCAGTGCCATCTTCACTAGCTGTCTGAGTTGTAAAATTCGGAAATGGCCTAAAATGTGCTACAGAGCGATGTGTCTGTTTACTTCAGCAAATTTGATAAGAATGCCGAATGATTGTAACATTTTCGACAAAGTGCGAATGAAGCCACTTCAACCGCCACATAGTCAAAAACGTTCATCGGACGTTTGAAGCTGCAAAATTCTCTACGGAACTTCGGGATGGATATTGCGAGATATATTAATAGCTGGTTGCGGTGTCCGCTCGTTGACCTGGATGATGCACGCAGTGTGGCAGGCTGAGTTCTTTACCGGTACACTACATTAGAGGCACATCCCAGGCTAAATGCATTCCTAAACTAGGCTGTACCACACCATTTTTCTGCTCACTCCCCCCCTTTGCTCAAATAAAACACACGAGCTTCCAGTGCGGAAGTTTGGCGCCTAAAGGCATTGCCCCCTTAACTGACATTGACCGCAGCGTGCCTTGTCGTATCCTTCATCATGGTGCGTGCTGCCTTTAGTTTGATTTGTTAATCTCCTTACTAACTCTTGTATCACCCCCCCAACCATACAAAGGGAGACGCGCGCATTGTGTTGACAACGCTCATTGACGAGAAGCTACTGACACCTGGTACGTGTATACCACGTTTCACGTCGTCGTTGTGTATACTGGAGGTATACATGATACTGACTGTATACTCATTAGGTATCAAGAAACTTTATGTGTCATACTACCGCAAGCGTGTATACGCGGACCTGCTTCCTGACGGTTCCATCCGCTTCAAAGACCAAGTATACACGTCGCCAGTGCCCTGTGCATTGCACATGAAGCGCACACTTAATCCCTGTACGTCCGTCCCACGTGACTCCCGTCCCATAAGAAGAAATCCTAAGTGTTTTGTATGTATAAACCTCACTATACACAGCACTCAAGACAGACGCAGGCTGGTCGTCCATGTACTCTGCAGCCTCTGGAGAAAGTCTCAAAGACATTAAAGACCGTCTCAATATCCGCAAACGAGGAACAAACGCTCGTACCGCTCAAAAGGAGAAAAAGGCGCCTGCTCCTTCGCCTACCGCCAAGGAGCGAATGACGCAGACGATGACCAAACAACAAGAAGCGATGCCGGTGCGTTGCTGAATAGAAGGGTTTTGTGTGGTTTGTTATGAGTTTTTTACTGACTAGAAGTGCAATTGTGGGACTGCAGAAGTGCGGTGCTTGCCGTAAAGAGGCCGTGACAGACGTGGCTGAATGCAGTGCGTGCCGTAGTAAAACTCACTTTAAGTGCGCGAATCCGGCGTTGGACGCTTCTCCGTTGACGCTCTGGTTCTGTGAGAAATGTCTGACTGGTCAGGCCAAACGCATCCTCGAGTTCCTTCAGCAGACGCGCCGTGTTCTCGTGGAGAGGATCGCAGAGCAGAAGCAGGTGGAAGAAGGGACAGAGGAAGAAAATGAGAGCGTGGGCGTCTGTGTGGAGAACGGGGAACAAATGGCTACGGAGGAGAAAGACACTGATGTTCCTGATTCGGAGAAAGGAAATGAAACTATTGATAAAACGATGGTTGAAGGTGACTCCGACGAGGTGAAGGAGTCAAGTGAAGCCGCTGATGAAGCGATGGCTGATGGTGACTCCGCAGAAAAGGTGAAGGAGTTTAATGTGGAGAGCACACCTGCGACGCTTGAAAATTCGAGTGAACAGGAGAAAGAAGCGACAAAAGACGAAGAAGCAACTAGTCATGCGATTGCTGCTGACTTAACTGTCCCGGCAAAGCCGTCTACAGAGCTTGAGGGTGTTAGCTCTGCCTCGATCGATGCTTTGAATGAAAAAGAAACTGAGCAGGAGGCTATCGAAGCGGTTGCTGCTGGAGAGGCTGAAGATTTAGCTGTAGACGGAAACGACAAAACTGCAAAGGATGTTGACGACAATACGCAGCTTGTTGCTGTCAAGACCACGAGAGTTCCCAGTGTACGTGTGACTCGCGTATTCATTTGCTGAAAAGGCTAGTCCACTAATGTACTTGTTTTCTTTACAAATGCAGGCTGAGGAGAAGTTCCTCGTGCTGATTGACAGTCTCATTGCAGAAGTGTCGTCAAAACCAGATCGAACGAATTTGATTGCCAACAGCACCGGTGCAACTCTGGTCCATTTGGAGAAAACACAGTTAGTGCAACTGGTGGAACACGGCAAGCGAGAAATTCTGGCAGCTACTCAGCCGGTGGGTGAAGATGATGAAGAGCAAGAAGCCGAAGCGGAAGGTGATAGCACGTCCATCAACAACTCGGAAGTCGATGCTCTTATCAAGATCTTCGACTTACGGCATCAAATTCTATCGTCCCAGTCGCAGTTCCAGCGCACTACAAGCACCCTCTCAAAGCGCACTGAGAAGCATTTGCGTAATGCTGAAAGTGATCTAATGGAACTGGAAGAAGCCAGAGCGGCGGAGGCCAGCACTATCACGAAAGTGGCTGACTTGATTAACCAGTACTCGAGCGATTTGGACAAATGCGAACAGAAAGTTCTCTACAATGAGACGTTCCTGGAGAGCATTCTCCGTCGCCGCAAGTTCATTCGATCCACCAACATTAACGACCGATTCGTACCGTCATACCGCTACAGCACGAAACTCATGACGACGAGCAGTGACCAACTTCTGCTGACCGTGTTGTTGGACAAACTGCGCGATGTAACGGAATCGGTGAACGAATGGACGAAGATGGAGCGCCATTTTGAAAAGATGACATCGAGTCTGGGGAAATCGCTGTCTTTGATTGGCACGAAGCGTAAACGTACGGGACCTTTTGTGAAGTTGCCTCCAACTCCCGCTTTGTTCGCCAAGGTGAAGATTCCTCCTTCGCGCCGTCTGATTGAACGGCAGATTGCAAACTATGAAGTGAATCTAAATGGTATTCGCCAGAATCGTGCTCGTATGCGCAAAACACTGTCTGGGATTTTGAAGATCGCCCGGGAGGAGCATTTAAGCGACGAGATTGTCAGTATGACGAACATGCTGTACCAGAGATGTCGTGACCTTAAAGCGGAAGAAGAAGAAGAGCAAGTACGATTGAAGGAGGAAGCGGAAGCTGAAGCGAAGGCGAAAGAAGACGAAGAACAGGCTCTTAATGATTTGGAAATGACTGATGGTGGTGCAGAAGAACCTGAACCTAAAAAGCAACGTGTAGACACAAGTGTTTCCGCTGAGTCTGGAAACAGTTCTGGTGTGATCTCCAGCTCTACAGCTCCACCCGTTCGTAAGGTGAACTCATCCAGTGATATTAAAGGTATTGCATCAATATTAGGGAGCGAAGACTCGGACGCCAAGGAGTTAAACTACAGTTCTGTTGAAGACAAGTCGCTGAAAGACAATGATGACGACAGTGAAGGAGATTTGGAGCTGGCGTCTCAGGCAATTGCCGACATTACGTCTTCGGTGTTACCGGAGATTCCAGTAGGAAGCGATTCACGAATTGATTTGACCAGCTCACCGGCGAAGACTAGAACGGAAATCCCGCAAACATTTCCTTCACAGGGTCAGTTTTTAATTCGCGGGGGAAAGAAGGCGAATGACAAGCGTGACGCTCTGGCAGATGCTCCCGCCGCAAGAGAACTCGAAAAGCAACAAAGCAAGGCACCTAAGCCGAGTGGTCAAACTCAAGCGTCATTTCTTGACCAAGCACTTGAAGCTTTGAACAAGCAGCAGCAACAGCAGCAGCGTCTAGAAGAGCAGCGTCTCGAGCAGCAGCGGCAATTAGAGCTGAAGCAAAAAGAGATTGAGAGACAACAACTAGAGTTGGAGAAACAGCGAAAACTGGAGCACCAGCAACGGCTGGAGAAACAGCGCCAGTTAGAACAGCAGCGTTTGGAGCAGCAGCGTTTGGAACGTGAACGCCAAGAACGTGAGCGGCAAGAGCATCAGCGCAAAGAGAGGGAGCGCCAAGAGAGGGAGCGTTTGGAGAAGCAACGACAGCGCTTGGAGAAACAGCGCCAGGAACAAGAGCGCAAAGAGAAGCAACGCCGAGAGCTGCAACGTCTGGAACAGGAGCGTCTTGAACAACAGCGTCTCGAACAGCAGCGCATCGAAGAGAAGCGTCGCTTGGAAAGTTTGGAGGAGCAGCGTCGTCTGGAGCAGCAGCAGAAGAGGCTAGAGCAGCAGCGTCAGGAAGAAAAGCGCCTGGAGCAGCAGCGTAAAGAGAAACAGCGTTTGGAGCAGCAGCTTCAAGAGCAGCAGCGCCAGGAGCAGCAGCGTCAGGAGCAGCTGCGTCAGGAGCAGCAGCGTCAGGAGCAACAGCGTCAGGAGCAACAAAGAAGGCAGCAATTGGAACAACAGCAACGACTGGAGCTTCAGCGTCGGCAACAAGAACAACAGCGTCAAGAGCAGCAACGCCAGTTCCAGCGCAACAAAGCGCCAGGTCTTCCCCAAGTGGTGCCTTCTGGCTCGTCGCATTTGCAGATGTTGAACCAGCAACAGCAGCTCCAGCAGCAGCAGCAGGTAGCACTTCAACAGCAGCAGCACTCTCGTCAGCTGCAGCATCCTCTGTACGGTGATCTGCCCAAGGGAATGCTTATGTCTTCTGGAATGGGTTCGAGTCAACAGGATATGTACGCGCAACAGGCGGCTCAAATGGGAATGGATATACACGACGTCGTAAGGCACCAGGATTCGAGCCACTTTGTCGGGAATGCGTCAGCGTCCCTGCGCGGGTCTCCTTACATGCCGCCTACTGAGGTCTCGCGTAGTGCAGCCCAGCAGCCAGCGCCAACCGCACCGCGTTCAACATTTTACGGTGAAGACAGTCAGTCTGGGCAGCTCCACTCTCAAGACGTGTTCGGCTCACAGGGTTTGCCTGTCCAGCAACGACAGCTCCCGGATCATCACATGTTTACAAACGAGCTGCAGCAGCAACAACCACCTCAGTCTCGGGCAATGGTGAACCAGGACTTCCTTATGGGTCGTTCCTACCGCGGTCTTAATGGAAACAATATGCAGCACCCCGATATGGACCAGACTGACGACAACGATGTGGACATGAGCGACTGGGGGCAGTAAGAAACGACGAAGAAGGCTAGATGAGAAACGAAATAGCGGCATGAGGCTGGTATTGTGGATACATGAAAGTACATTTTGTTATGGCTGTGATTCTTCTCATTGTTTGCCCTCTATACTGCCAAGGACATCAGCGTCTAAGCAATAATGGGTACACTATTCCGGTGGTACTTCGAAGAATTTGCTTGCATTAATCTAAACAGCATTGGTCGGTCTAATACTACTATAGTAAGTACGGTACAATATTGATCGCAGGTTTGCTCGAATGTGTGAGGGAGTCTTCTAGTGGTTCTCTCTCATCTTGTCGCCCGTACGCATAAATTATAAACATTTTACTAGGAGGACGTGAAGCTTAAGCTTCCAGCCTCTTAAAACAACGGAGCAGAATTGCTGCACACGTTGCTATGGGAGATGGTTTGTAAGGTATTTGCGCGATTACTTCGCTTTAGACCGAGACAGACCGGGCAAGCACAGCGAGACGCTGCTGCAAATGCTCCTCCAGACGTCGCTGCGAGTCAAGCGCGTACGCCTGATCCTGCTCAACAGTACGTTTCCATCGGTCGAGCACCTCTAACTTTTCAATCACAAGCTTGTGCGTCATCACCATTGTAGTTTCGCACGCTGGGAGTCTCCTCACGGCCTCCAGCGCCAACGCGCTGCGCGGGTCAAAGTTGGTTCGTGCGCGACGCACAAAGTCGCTCACTACCTGAGGAAACTTGGGCAGCCGCAGTTTCTGCAGCTCGGGAGCGAACTGTCGATATCTACGACGCGCCTCAGGCTGAATGCCAATGGCCGCCGCCTCCATGAGCTGACCAGCCTCTACTGTGAGCGCGAAGGGTCCGTTGGCGAACTCTCTCGCGGAACCCGAGTACTGTGAGGAGACGACGGTTGCCATGGCCATACGCAGCAGCTGCAGAGCTTGGTGATAGAGTCCTGTGGCGCGGTCAATCTGTTTCTTAATAGATTCGCAAGCCTTCGCCTCAGAGGCGTACATAGCCACATTTGTGTGCATCTGGAGGGCATCGGGGAGCCGCAGCATCCGTAGGAGCAGACCAAGCAGTCTCTGTTTCTCTCTCTCAAGCTCGTGAAGGCGGCCAGCGACGTCGATATCTTCTTCCTCGTCAAAGTAATCGTCATCTTGCTGCGTCTCATTCTCCACATCTTCTTCTCCTTCCGGCTGGACACAGAAACTGCGTCCACTTTTCGAACTCATAGAGAAGGACGAGCGTCGCTTCCAGTCGTCCACAAGGCTGCTGGAGCGGCGCTCAAGTCTTTGAAGCTCTGCGTCGACTTGAACGGCATCAGCCATATGATGGCCCAATTTCTTCTTAAGAGCCTCGGCTTTCCTCTTCTGGTGACCGGAGGAGCCCGTGGCCAACGCCAAGTACTTTTTCAGTACGCCGCGATCCTCTTGAGCTTCGAGCTGTTGAATCATTTGCTTCTGGTCCTCACGAATACGCACGGAACGGCGACGCGCACGACCAAGTTCCGTCTGTACCGCTACAAGCTCTGGGTGCGGCTCAGCCTCAGAAGAGAACGCGTCCAAGTTCTGAATGCCCGTAAGTCGAGCCACTTGGGCCGAAACCTCCTCGAAGCGACGGAAGAGTCCGCGATCCACCGCCTGTTGCATCCACGGACTGTCTGTGGTCGGCAGCAGCGGCGCGTGGTCAGCTGCGCTTGGGAGGCTTTGTGTACGCGCGCGCGTAGTCTTAACCGGGTTCACAGACGCGGAGGTGGGACGAGGGGGAAGACCCATCGTGTGGCTCTTAGCCGGTGGAGACGCGATAGCCATCGACGTGTCCTGTGGCTGTGGAGACATCAGGAGGCTGGGCGACATCGTGGCGAGGGGGGGCGACTTGAGCGCCAGGTGGCCGATGCGGAACTAAGCGAAGTGCGACAGCCTGAGAGCTGAGCGGCGTTTCAGAATGACGGGCGGGTTCTTTGTGAGTCTCGCGTGTCCGGTGGCGTGAGTGAGATGCGCCGTTGTGAGTGGCGGTCGAGAGACCGAAAGGACAGACGTGGACATGTCAATGGAGCAGAGACAGGTCGATGTAGGGTACAGTTGGGGACGAAAAATGTACTACCGTCCCCGATTGACGCGGCTGGACACTTGAAATTTGCTAAAAGCAGCTCTCATCGAGCATAAGTGATGAGCTCTTCTGTGGCTGGCAAACCTTGTGTGGCGATGGCTGATGGCAGAGCTCACAACTGCATCTTGATGATGATGCAGAGTGTCGCGCCTTAAACTTTTGGCGCCCGCTCGACATCCTGAGCTGAGTGTGCGCTTTCACTCTTGACAAAAAGCCCTCCAATCACTGGATTAGAGCCCTATCAAGCATCCTCCTCCCGCGAGCACGACCCCCATCAGCGATGGGAGCAGAGGGGTCTATTAGAGTTCAACTATAGCTACAAGTCGCTACATGTAGAGGGGGTTGATAGAGCATTAAATTCCGCTCAAGGCGTAAGGCGCTGGCCGGGTCCCGACTTCTATGTTGCTGCTCCAGCTACCGAAGCTAATGACAGGGCTGCAGACGGTAATTGCGGCTGGCCCAAGTGTCGACTAGCGTCACAAGTGTAGCCATCTGCCGGTCGGTGACGAACGCCGGTTCGTGTTCAAGAGCACTGACTGACTTAATTTCGACGCGGAGTGCATCTGCGGATTCCTCAGCGAACAAGTCGCCAGAAACGATTATTCTCTCTCCACCGCAGAGGCAACCGTTGCCAGCGAGATGGTTACAAAGCGGAGTACGCGTACATAACTACAGACCAGTTTTGTGGTGGAGTGTCGCGCTGGCTGCAAGCGTTGGTAAACTTCCTTGTGGTGTTTTGATGTCGGCGTTGTGAACCCACTGACAGTAAACACTGCTATAATAACACAGGACCTTCGACCTCGCCGGCATGAATAGAACAGCGCGATTGTGTCGATGCTATCGCAGCGGCGGGCTTATTGACCGTCCATTGAAGCGCACAGGGGGACTTTTCGTGCTTCTGATTCCTGGTACACGTGTACTACCTTGCAGGTGGTGGCCGCCGACAGGCAGTCGCTATGAAGATCAATGCTGATACTTGAAATTGCTCACGTGGGCGGAATGGCAACCTGAAATGCTATACCACAGATGTCGGGTGGCATTCTTCGAGACCAAGTTGCAATAACGTACACTCACGTTCTCCATGCAAGATGCATGTAATATTACCGGTATTAATAATATCGAAATGCTGTTTGCAATAGACGGTGGCGAGCTCTTTGCTTCCGGTCTCGTAGCCTCAGCCTGAGGCTCAGGTTCTATTCTACCCGCGACCCCATATTGGCGTGCAAAGCCAGCGTGCCAGCCATCGTTTGGCAAAGGCTGCGAACGACGTTTGCAGCCACACGCTCTGTAGAGACGGAGACAGTACATGCATACCATCGACCGGTGTATTATATTACTTGTACACAGTCAAGTAGCACTGCGGGGACTTCGGACCCCGATATAATCACCAAGCCAGGCAAGACATGGTACTTCGCCACAATATGTGACCTTCACCAACACTTCTCTCGCGTCAGAGCGGGTTATCAATATCAACTTGCTTTCAGTATGATCTACTTGTGTGACCCACGCTAATCTTCACGATGATCTCGAACCAGTTCATTTGCCGAAAATCGACTTATCCCCCAGAACTGTATGATGAAGTTGCCCACAGGCTACGGCTGCGAGACGACGAACACGGACGACGCCGACCTTCACGCGTCCTCCGCCTCCACCACACGCGATTCCGACGACTGTTCCAATGGAGTGTTGCGTCCTGCGTCTCAGAGTCAGCAGTATCGCAACCTGCCAGTAGCTGTGGCTGTACCTGTGACCAGCTCTTCTTCCTCCGCTAGTCCGGACCGCGCGCGCGGCAGCTCGACCTCCCGCCGAAAAACGGCGCACAACTTCTCGTTCCGCTCACTAACAGGCTCGCAATTTATTCGCCTAGCGGACTACGCTGGGAAACCTATTCTGATCGTCAACGTGGCGTCTCATTGCAACTCAACCACCAAAGCCTACATGCAACTTAATGAGCTGGCCAAACGCTTCCCGGAACTCGTGGTTATCGGCTGTCCGTGCAACCAGTTTGGTCACCAGGAAAACCTTAACGGGGACGAGATCTACCAGAGTTTGCGCCACATTCGCCCTGGCAAGGGCTTTGAGCCATCTTTCCAGCTGACAGAGAAGATCGAGGTGAATGGCGCCAATGCGCATGCCATCTTTAACTTCCTGCGGATCGCGCTGCCTTATCCGTGCGATCGCACGCTGTTGGATGAGATGTCGACGCCCAGCGGCGTCTTCTCGCACCCCATGCGACTCATCTGGATGCCTGTCACTCGCGCTGACGTCAGCTGGAATTTCGAAAAGGTGCGGATTGTACCTACAGATATTTCTCTTTTACTCCGCTTTGTTAACTGACCCGAATCTCGTCTTGTGTCTTTCAGTTCCTCATCAGTCCGGACGGCACGCCATACAAGCGCTACAGCCCCAAGCTGGATTTTACCTCTATGATCGAAGATATTAAGTTTCTGCTGAAAGTGGACGTTTCGAATGAGAAGCAACTGTAAGGAAGGATAGCAACAGCCATGGAGCACTTGAGACTACGAAAGCTGCAGATAGCACGAGCTTCCCGTGAACGCACGGAAAATTAACGCAGAGCTGCCAGCAACACAAGTCGTCGACAGATCTGCGCCGCAAGTCCCACAAGAAAACAAAAGCGAGTCCGAAAGAGAAGAAACGTTTGTGTGTAAGAGAAATTTTGACGTCGAGAGCGCGTAGGAGACAGACAAAATATTGCGTAAGAATTTTGCAGTCCATTGTCCTCTTATGACTCCTATTTCAACGCCTAATAAACCATTCATCTCGTAATTAGGGGCTTATAAACCTGACTAGATTCCGGCGGTCTTCGATTCGTCCAAAATCGAACCTCCTTTTCCTCCAATCGCCGCAGCAAATTGTGAGCCAGCCATTGACGCACTTTACTGGTTGCTATCACTTGAACAGCTACCGAACCGCAAGAAGAGCTTCCTCGCTTCGTTCTGTTCAAGCGACCACCATGCAGCACGATGAAGTGATTTGGGGAGTAATCTCCAAGCAATTTTGTTCTTTTAAGAGCAAACTGCCAGGCACAGGCAACATGTTCTGTAGCAACCCGTACAATGTCACGGGTTTGTGCAATCGTTCGGCCTGCCCATTGGCCAATAGCCGCTACGCGACGGTCCGTGAAGAGAATGGCGTGTGTTTCCTGTACATGAAGACGATTGAGCGTGCGCACACTCCCAATCGACTCTGGGAACGTGTGAAGCTGAGTAAAAACTACACCAAGTCTTTGGAACAGATCGATGCTCAACTGCAGTTTTGGCCCAAGAAACTTGTGCACAAGAACAAGCAGAGACTGACCAAGATTCACCAATATCTCATGCGGATGCGTAAGCTCACGCTCAAGACGAAACCCAAGCTTGTGGTTATTAACAAGAAGATCGACCGTCGAGAGAAGAGACGCGAGAAGAAGGCCATGGTGGCCGCCAAACTCGACAACTCGATCGAGAAGGAGCTGCTCGAGCGACTGCAAAAAGGAACGTACGGCGATATTTATAATTTCCCCGAGAAGGAGTTTTCCAACGTGCTGGCCAGCAACGGCAAGCGCCAGACGATGGAGGAGGAGAGCGAGGCTGAAGAAGAGGAAGAGTACGAACTTGACGGTGAAGAGGACGACGACGACGAGGACGTCGGGCAGGTTGAGTACGTCGAGGACTTTGACGAGGACGAGAGCGACCTTGAGGATCTTGCGGATGAGTTCGCAGTGGACGAAGATGGAGAGAGCGACAGCGATGAGAGCGACGACGACAACGCACCCAAGGGGCGGATGAGTTCGCAGTGGACGAAGATGGAGAGAGCGACAGCGATGAGAGCGACGACGACAACGTACCCAAGTCTAAGAAGCGCAAGGCACCCACTGCTTCGTCTAGCAAGAAGCAGAAGAAACCTAAGGGTCCGTACGTGGAGATCGAGTACGAGCAGGAACAGGAGACGGCTGAAGGAGACCTTAACTGGTAGAGAAGTGATCTTCTGCGTGGAGGGTGTGGGGCGCCGCTCGTCAACCTCGAACAGCGCTGCGGAAATCGAAATAGACTATTGTGCATGTGAATGTTCTCAGCTTACTTTGGTGATGATGTGGGTTTCTTTTTCAAATCGTCCTAAAGTTTCAATGGCTTTTCAAGCTGCCCTGCAAACTGAGTTGCTGAGTCCAAATCTTACATTACAAAAAGCTTTGTATTACTGTAGTACTTATTAAGGTCTCATAGGGTTAATAGTAATGTTTTCAGCTTACACTGATAATTCAAAAATCGCAATAACGGTACCGCCCAATCAAATTGATTCTCTGAGCTGTCAACGCAAGACCTTTGAGAGACTAACTTGCACTCAGGGGGTTGTCAAAAATTCGACTCACATCTTCCAGGTTCCATAGTAAATGAAGCATTGGCGTGATCATATCAATGCTGTACCATACATGACACCCACCACACGCACCTCCTTCTCGCCCCAAATAAAGTGCACAGATCCTTGTAGAACAAGTCGCTGGCAGTTTGTTACCCAAGCAGTACCACCAGACAGGTTGGTAATGCAGACCGAAGTGTGTTTTCGTTGATGCCGAGTGATGTTCTGGTGGTAGCAACTAGAGAATTCCTAGCACCATTTTCCAAACGCACGAGTTGAATGTCTGGCTGGGTCTTCATAGTAGGATGAAAGCTGCGCCCATGCCTGGAGAAAGCGGTGATGTACTTGCCAGACTGAAGACGTCGATGTCGCTTGCGGTACGTCTATTGAGATGAAAGACTCAGTTAGAGGCGTCTTTGTCGAGGCGTATAGAACTTTCTTGAAAGCCGATAGTATTCCGCCACAACACTTCATCTCTTGGTCGACGTTGGAACACTGCGGCCAATTGTCTGTTGACGCAAAAGCTTCACTTCACTCCGAAGTAGTTGAACTTGACATTCAAGTTTCGTCGCTTTCTCACGAAACTTTTGTCTGTATCGTGTCTGGGCTATTAATAATCGACGACGACGTTGACGAAGTAGGACCAGTTGCTGAGTGGATGATGCTGACCTCGTTTGGCGAACTCACGTTGGATGAAGAGCGAGGCCATGAGGAAACGCGACACGAGACAGTCGAGTTGGGACGCTGAAGGTCGTATTCTTGGTAACGTTCTATCTCGTCCATCGGGTGATGGTGCTCTACAGCGCAAGAAATCGTTTGAGATTTTGGCGACAGTCACGCTTTGCAAATGGTCAGTAGCAGTGATTGGAAAAAATGTATTGGTTTGTATTGCATAAAAAAATTTGTACGGCAATGCTGTATTGGCACGGAAATCCCAATACCAATATTAAACTGGAAGCCAAAGTTGTATTGCAATACCCTATTGAACTGCTAAGAAAACTGCCTCACTTTAAGCAGCCAACGCCTTCACTCTTTCTCGATATTTTTCATAAATATCGGAGGCGTGTGCTGTCCCACAACGATCGATTAGTTTTCAGGAACATTATCGCTTCAAACAATAGCGTACCCAGTCTGTTACGGCGATCCGTCATGTGTGGTGCACTGTATTGAATTGCGTTGGAATATTGCAATACTGTATTGCAAGCCTTAGCAGTATTGCAAGACACGATTGCATCCTGCAGCAGTATTGGCATCTAAACTGCAAAGGTCGGATTACGTTCCAATGCTTGCCAATACATTTTTTCCAATCACTGACTCAGTAGATACCATGACTGCACTTACGCTACGTTTAGTTACGTAGCGTACATGTAAGCTGTACGTCGATACATATTACTACTCATGCAAACCTTAGGGTTACTTGTCAGCAGGCCCTCCGAAAATAAGTTATTCCGCGGGGGTCAGGCACCGACAAAATAAATTACTCCGAGTATTCAGTATGTTGCAAACAAGTTTTCAGACCAGATGACAACCTGTATTTGTGTCAGAAAGTAAGCCTAAGCATTGACAACCTTCGACACCGAACCGATAAGAGCCGAGCTGTGCTATATTTCTTCCTAGCCATTGATTTGATGCGGCAGCGGTGTCCAAGCAACGCAAAAGCATAAACACGTTTGACAGCATTTAATGCTGTAAAATACTGTCGAGCAATAAATTACTGCTTTTTTCAGCAAATTTCAAAAATAAATTATTCCGTAGAAATATTTCCTTTTATTTTCAATACAATATTTTATTCGCAGGTTGATCTGCTTGTCAGGCACAATTATAAATAATTTCTGAACAGCGTAAAAATCGGATTTAGTGGTACGTTTGGGTATTGAGGTAGTATGGTAAAAAGCGAATTTAAATTAAATTAGAAAAAGTTTTTTCGACAGAGGTTATCTTAGAACATGAGTGATACGGTACTACTTACAGGACAGATCATTTCTTTTTATTTACATGAAATCGGCTTGGTTATCGTTTACTGCTGTGAACATTCAGGCCTCGTTTGTGGTTCTTCTTGGCTGTCTGCAGCTATCGCATCCAGTTCCGTTGTAGAGAGGAAAAAGCCGCTTGCTTTAGGTGTACCGTCTTGCTGGCGTGAAGTGGCGGTATTGTTAATACGATCGGGTGAGGGTGAACAGCCATCCGATTCTTGAGTGGTAGAGACCTCTGCAAGTGCCTTGGCTGCCTCAGCAGCAGATGCATCGTAAGTACCCGTATCGCCTAACAACTCCTCCTTTTCGTGCAATGACGAGGAGGACTCCAAATGCTTCTTCAGCTCACTGTTTTCCACATGAAGGTCGAGGTTTTCTTTTTCCAGATACGAAACTTTCTCACTCTTTTGCTCGCGAAGCTTCGCCATTTCATCGTTCACTGATTTCGCTTGAGCCTTCAATTTCTCCACTAGATCCATCTTTTCCTTCAGCACGGCTTGCATTTCCTGGATTTCGTTTTCAGCTTTCTCGCGCTCGTCCTTCAGTGTTCTCCGCATTTCTGCTTTGACTTCTGCCAACTGATGCTTTTCAACACGTAAGGCTTCGAGTAGTTCTTCCACTTGCTTTTTTAAACTCGTCCTTCAGTGTTCTCCGCATTTCTGCTTTGACTTCTGCCAACTGATGCTTTTCAACACGTAAAGTTTCGTGTAGTTCTTCCACTTGCTTTTTTAAGCGCTGCAGTTCCTTGTCTTTAAACTCTACAAGCCGCTGTTCTTCCACGTGACGAGTTTCTTCAGACTGCTGCAATGTCTGTTCAGCTTGGGCGAGATCTTTTTGAAGTTCTTTCACTTTGTTTTTCAACTCCAGTCGATCACTCTTCAGTCTACGGAACAAGTCCAAAGTATCCGTAGTCATCTTAACCTTGTCCAGCTTATCGATACGAGCCTTTTGCTTCGCCACAAGTTGGTCCATACTTTCTTTGGCTACCTGTGCCTCGACAAGCTGATTGTGGTACTGACGAGCTTCCGTCTGCGAAGATTTCAGTGACTCCGTAAGGCTTTCCAACTCGCTGCGATACTGGTTCATTTCAGTCTCCGAGCTTTCCAGCTGAGCCGTCAATTGCCGCAACTTCTCGTTAGAATCAGCGTGCTGCTCCTCTTCGGCTGCATATTTCTGAGATAGTTCCCGAATTTCGCCAAGTAGCTGCTCTTCGCTGCCTCCACGCTGTGTTTCAAGAGCAGCATATTCCTCCTTCAGCACCTGCTGCTCCTGTTCGAGCTCATCGCATTTGGCTCGTAGTGCTTCTTCTCGGCCCTTGACCTGGTTCTGCCAATCAAACTGTTCACCAATTTGGTTCACCAACTCTTCCTCTCTCGTTTTGGCCGAGAGCTTCAGGTTTTCGATTTCCCTCTCGGCCCGCTCAATTTCAGAACGAAGTCGATGAATCTCGTCATCTGCGTTCTTCTGGTACGATTCCAGCTCTTCTTGCACTTCCTGGTACTGCTCGCAAACACTTTCCATTTTACACGTCAGCTCTTGATGCTTCTCTTTCCACGTGACACTAGAAGCATCTAGCTCCCGTTCCACTGCTTCTTTTTGCTTCAAAAGATCTGCACAAGATTGTTTCACTTTAACAAGTTCCTCAGCTTGTGTCTCCTTTTCATGCTGAGCAGCTCCGGCACTATTCTGGAGAGCTGATAACTCGCCACGGAGCTGTTTTCGCTCCGCCGTCAAGCGTGCGAACTCTCTCTCCGCCATTGTTTGTTTCTTGTGCCAGTCTTCATCTTGCTTGTGAAGCTCTTGTCGAGCTTCCTCCAATTGACTCTCTAGCTTTCTGATCTGGAGATGAAGCTCGTTCTCCTTCTCTGAACCACTGATTTCTGTTTGTGTAGCGCTCTCTGCTGAAAAATCCATGAAAGTCATACCAGTCGAAGTCTTCCCAAGCTGCTGCTCCAGTGCAGATATCTTCTCCTCCAACATCATTTCCTTTCCTTCTGCTGCAACAAGGCGTTGTTTGCTTTGGAGTCGCATCTCTTCTTTTTCTTCCTCTGACCTCGTCAGGGCGTTCGTCAAGCTCGATAACTCCTTATCCTTCTGCTCTTGACTACGAGAAGCTGAGGTAAGATCTGTTTCCAGCAATTTCATCTTTTCAAAGAGATCCGCGATAGTGTCGGAGCTTTCCTTTGCCTCAATGCGCAGCATCGACAGTGTTTCTTCGTATGACTGCACGTCGAGTCGGAGTTTTTCGCACTGCTTGGACTCGATCTCAAAACGTTGCTGAAGCCGTTCCAGATCATCACCAGCGACTGCATCACTGTGTTCGGGTTGCGATACCTCGTACTGTTGAACCTGCTCGACAATCACAGCGTGGTCGGCTTGTAAGGCAGTCAAAGCAGTCTGAACCTGCTCAACCTTTTCTTCGAGCTCAGCTTTGCTAACCTCTAAGGACAACTTTGCTGATTCGGTTTCTTCCAGCTTCGCCTGCAACATTGTAATCGTTTCCGTAGAAGTCGAGGCCGCATACTCCACTTCACGCATTTTATAATTCTGTTCATCGGCAGCAACTGCAAGCTTCATTTTCTCTCCCGATACTTCCATCAACTGAGACTCCAAAGCTCGGAGCTCCTCCAAACAATCATCACGCTCCCGTGAGACCCTATCGAAATCATCAGTGATTCGCTTGTGATCCTCACTCAGCGTATCGTAGCGCTGTTGCTGAAATTCAGTATTCAGTTGACCCGAAGACGATACTTCAACCGACTGCTCCTGATCCAATAGTGGGTCATTCTTGCTTTCCCGCAGAGTTTTAAAATCAAACTTTAGCTTGTCGTACGCTGTCTGAAGTTCGCTTTGATCTTGAGATTCTTCCAATGAGCTTATAGCCACCTGCAGGTGCTCTTTTGTCCTTACAAGTTCTTCCTCGACCATGGACAGCTTTTCGGTTAGCTTGTCCATCTCCGAGGGGGGCGTCTGGGTCTCTGCGTCTGCCTTTACCAGTTCACCAGCATCCATTTCTGCATCACTGTTAGCCACAACGCGTTGAGCCTCTTCAATCTTCTCAGTCCCTTCATCCTTCGGAGCGGTGCTTTGAGTGGACCTTAGCGACAGGATTTCAGCAAATAATTCTTCCTTCTCAGCCGTGAGATTCTGGATTGTCAGTTGCAATGCTTCAACTTCGCCACTGTGTTTACTCTGCATTTGGGAAATTGTCATCACTTTGGCGTCCAGCTGCGCCTGAAGGACCTTCGCAATATGCTCCTTCTCCATTAAGCTCTCACTCAATTCATAGCCTTGACGTTGCGATTCCTCCAGCTTCTCGCAAATCTTTTCCGTCTCCATATGCAGTTCCTGCTTTTCAATGGCCGCTTTATCGTGATCTGACTGCAGCTGCGCAAGTTCTTGCATAATGTCCTGCAATTCTCCAGCGAGTTTTTCCACAATGCCATTTTCAGCTTGGTTTCTAGCATTAGTCATTTCTGACTCTTCTTCGCCCGATGATGACGAAACTTCACTCATCGAAGCATTCTTTTGGTCCTCCGCTTCTAGTTCTGTAATCTTCTGGCACAGCACCACTTTCTCTTCCTCCATACACTCCACGCGCGACTCCAGCTCCTCATGCTCCTCCTGTTCCGTTTCAGATGCATTCGACTTTAGCAACGCGATTTCTTCATCACGGTCTGCTACCGCTACCTGTAGAAAAGTCTGCGACGCCTTCATTTCCTCCAAACGATTTTCTAATTCCTTTTCCTTGTTGCGCAGACTCATAATCTCGGCATCGCCAGTCTGCGGGAGCTCCGACTGGAATGTTTCGAGAGCAGCTTCTAGGTGAGCTTTATCAGTATTGAACTGATTTCGCGCATTGGCAGAATCAAGTTGCATTGCGGCTAGCTGAGCACGCAAGAAGTCTAGTTCTTCCGCTGCCATCTGCTGAGAATTCATTTTTTCCATCTCCAATTCGTGGCAGCGTTCCCTCTCATTTGTCAGCTTCTCTTGCATGGAAACCAACTCAGTCCTGATTTTCCCCACGAGCGCATTCGCTTTGCAAGTGTTTTCTGAGCAATCGCAACTGACAGGGATGTCCTTGGTGCTTTCCTCACTCAACTTTGTTCGCAACTCCTTTAGCTCACGTTCAATGTCTAGCTTTTCGTCACTGACGGCTTGCGACTGCATGTTTTCCACCATCAAAGTTCTTATTTCAGCCAGCACATCAAACGTACGGACACGCTCAACGTCACTGAAGAATGCGCTTTTCTCGTTCGCAATCGTTTCAAGCGCCGCAATGGGGTCCTCAGCATTTCCATTGTGATAACTTCGGAAGACCTCTGAGAACAGGTCGAGCACCTTCTCGCTGCTATCCTTGACGCTCAAATCAGTATGGATCGGCTGCATTTTGCTGGATGCTGCAGGATTTTCCTTTTCCTTCTCCATGCTCTTGTCCAAGTCTTCGTAAACACGAAAAAGAGTTTGAGGATGCACATTCTCTTTTGCTGGGGAGCGGCGCTTTCGCGGATGAGAAGTCGGAGAGAATGGACCCAGTGCCTTGATGGTGGCAGGGAAATCTCCGGGTCCCCACGTCTCTCTCATGCGCTGTTTCCGCTTTTTCCCCACTGCAGCCTTCGTGACCGAGGAGCTGGAAAGAATGAGCCCCATAAGCCGTACCACCTCTGTCTTCTTATGGTTCTTCTCGCTCAGCAGTGCCTCGTTCTCCGCCTTGAGGGCGTCGATAGCTTCCGTATTAACCAGTTTCTTCAGCTCGCGTACCTCGCGCTTGAGACGCCGGAGCTGCGTCTGGTCATCCATAACCTCATTCACCCTAGCTGAAGTCTTGACGTCTTTGGCGCGCGCTGCAAACTGCAATGTACTCTTAGTCTCCTCAATGTACCTATCACTCGGAGTTACACAGCAAACAATGAGCGTGCGAGTGTTTCCACCAAGCGAGTTCTGCAGCAGCCGCGTGAGTTTGCTGTCTCTAAACGGCGCGTTCTGTCCACCGCCTCCAGAGCTCGCAAGTGAATTAATCACTCGCGCGAGGGTCAGCAACGACTTGTTAATATTGCCCGCTTCTCGCTGACGAATGCCTTCCGCTCCCGTGTGTCTTAAACTCTCCGAGCCCGCAAGGTCCACAAGATTCAGACTGGCAACTAGCACCGCACCGTTAACATCTTCCTCCGAGTGGCGTCTCGAAAGCGATTTCTCTTTGCTTTCGATAACGATTCGAAAGACGCTGTGGGAGCGCGAGCTCTTGTCGTTCATGGCGGTCTGGCCCGTCGTGCGGTTCTGATTGCCCTTCTGCAACAGCGTCACAATGTCCTCGTAATTGGTAATAATCTCCTCTTTGCTCTCAACATACACTCCTTTTCGAGGGTCTTCTCTCAGCTTGAGATTGGCGCCCGTTTCCGACGGGTTCAGCAGGTCTTTCACCACTTCGTTGTAAATCTCCAAGAACGACACACGCAGCAGAAAGTCCCGGTCCATGCATGTCTCAATATAGCGGAAAATATCCTCCACCGCGAGCTGTAAGATACCGGGCCGCAACGTCTCGTCTTCGCGCTCGAAGGGCATCCCGCCGTCCCCCTGCATCGTGTGGGTCTTGCCGGAGCTCGTCTGGCCGTATGCGAAGATGGAGCCATTAATGCCATCCAAAGTAGAGCGCACGATGCGTCTGGCTACGCGCTCGTAGATGACGCGGGAGTCGCTCTCGGCCGTGAAAATCTCGTCGTATTGGAAAACGTTGCCCTTGCCACCTAAAGGCGCGCCCGTCGCAGGATCCAGCAGAGAAACTACGTTCAGCTGTGGTACACACGAGAGAGCGGGCGCATCTCCAGCGCGCGTCTCCCGCTCGTTCAGCGGCCGCACGCGGATGCACACGGCGATGTTCTCGGGCTCGGCCATGAGCAAACAATTGCCGAACTTTTTGTAAGTAGCGGCAGACTCCCCGCGCTTTTTAAATGATGTGGTGCACGTAGTTTGATGGGAAAACTAATACGTCGTTTAGGTATGTGATTCTAAAGGTTTGTCTCTCACGGGAGTGATGTACCAGTAAGATATTTAGCCATCGGGTTCTATCGACCATTTTAAGGTCATTCTGGCCTCGCAGCGTTCCCGAACTTCCATGACCAGGCTTGCGGTCTTATCAACAGCGGTAGTGACATTATCATGGTCAGGTGCATCATCTTGCTGAAGCCATTTCCACATGCACTCTAGCAAATATCAATAACCAAAAGTATCGTATTAAGCTCGTACAGCTGGGGAAATCCGGCGTCGCTGGTTGCGGAGCCATCGATGGTAAGCAGGGGCCATGATCTTCCTCTTTACTGCTTCCCAGTGGATCTCGTTTATGTTGCGTTGTGTTTTTTACGAGTTGCGTACAGTATGCGCTTTTTCCAGACTCCGCAGAGACCGTGGTGGCATTTTCGGTGAACCTTGGATCTTAGGACGTCCCCACCGGTAGAGCTATTAGCGACGTTGTTTTTACTCCCTAAACGGACTCACGCGAGCCTTCGAGAGTCACGTGCTCGTCCTGATGCTCGTACGCTCCCAGCATGCCAGTGGCGCTTAGCTCAAAATTATGGGAGGTTTAAAGCTGAGTGCAGATATTATTTTCACATTACCCTAAGGTGAGACCTGATCCACTAATGGACACTTTAAAAAACAACCTGCGAGTTAAAAGATCGCCGACCATTTCCGCTTTTCGACCAGTAGTCGCTCTCGGGTTACCACCCGACACAACCTTATCCGCCACCGGAAAGGAGAACTTTCGGTTTGCTCTTGTCCTCGTCAGCGCCAGAATCATCACACGAGTGCTCCCATGCTCGACGATGTAGTCGCCCGTTAAAGTAGAGAATCAGCGGGGCTTGGAATTTGTGGCGAGCCGCCGCTAAACGACCTCACCTAGAAGCTCTCGGGTATCAGTGTCTCGTTCAAGTTGAACGAGACAGTGATACGGTTCAACGTTACCAACTACGGTACCTCGCTATCGACAGACGAAGGACCCGGAGCCACCGGTTTGACCAACCACGTCGCGTCTGTAACATAGGAATGTTCTGACACTGTCTTAGTGTGGTGTAGCAAAAAAATCCAGTAGATCATCCATGCTTGGTGGATACTCATAAGATGCGAGCGTCATTGACTTCTCTATTGGCACCAAGACGACGGCGATATAATCCCAAGGCGGTGGCATCGGGCAATGAAGCGGTCGAGACGTTCGGCAATTCGCTTAACGGTCGGGTGACACCATCGAGAGCGCCACCTCGACGTACGGCTCGAAGGGGATCGAGTTCTGGGTGGGTATAATACTTAGATATTTTTGGTCTAATTATGAGGCGATCGATTCGAAACCCTTTACCAGAACTTTTTGAAATCGAGACGTCATTTCCTAGCCCCGATCTGAACATGAAGGGCTGCGAATTAGCCGTTTTTTCGGAATCTACGCACGACATTATCCCTTGGATGCATGTGTTTAAATGAGATTTCTATATTTAACCTCTCCAAATTGATAGGTACATTTGCGTCCAATGACTTGTGTCGAGTACAATACATGTAGAAGGCCAATCGAATAAAAGTCGATCGGATCCAATCGGATCGATTGATTGGATTTCATTTTTACTTCCTGGGAGGCAAGTTAAGCACGCAGCATGCGTTTAAACAGCACGAAAAATCAAAGAAACATAGCAGCAACTGTGATCCAGCAGGACATTCAAGATCTCGCATCGGACGACACTTGAACAAGGGTTCTTACGCATCAACACTCCTGACAAAAAATTCGCGAGCAATTGGACCAACAGGACCCCTGCTAAACTCCCTCCGCAAATCATGCAACCCGTATTCGGGACTCTATGGGAACAACTCGACTCCAAGCAGCCAAATTTCTTGCAACAACCGGTGTTAACAAGACCTACGACTTACAGAATACACAACCAAGTGTCATCAGTGAACTCATTCAAAAGATGGTGCCGCAACACTCTCCGAGTATTGCGGAAAACCCAGACAGACAAGACATAGTCTTGCGTCTAATACATATCAGGCTCTATCGAAAACAAAGCCTAAAAATCAAATAGAAGGCCACAATAACCACAGGATTTCATCTTTACAACCCATCACTATTTTCCACACCTTTGGGGTCAAACGAAAAACTTCATTAATGGGAACACATGACCATCCGCTCACCCAAAAAGGGACGAGGAGAGCGGAGCCCCCAGAATGGTCATGAGTGTACCCGCTAATGAAGTGTCGAATCGCCCTTGTTCCCGGTGACTAGCTTGGTTGCGAGGGTTGCAACGGACTCTGTGCAGAGACTGGTGTATGTCTTGAACGAATCCGAGATCCAGCGGCCGTGGAACTGAATAGTCAGAGCGTCCACGCCTGCACGATATATGTGGGTGGATCCACCGGCGCGAAGAGAATGCGAGCTGAATCTCTTGGGGTCTTCGCCGGCCTGAGCAGCAGCTCTCTTAATGGCTCGGGAAACATGAGCAGTAGTTACGCAAACTGGCTGTCCGGATGCTCCCAAGTAGACCGCCGCAGGGATTTTTTACAGGGGGTCTTTCCGCGCTCTCAGGAGAAGTAGCGCACCGAATACAGGACACAGGAACCTGTGTCCCG
>JAIKVB010000037.1:0-51874 GCA_024679045.1 Phytophthora brassicae | reverse complement strand
TGCTGGATCTCTGTACAATTGGTACACTCAAGACCTATGGCGCACAGCAAAACAGAAGAAGCAGCAGTTTATCCGCGCCGATCTAAAAGCATGCGTAAACATCATGATCGTAGCATCAGGTCGAGATGTAGACATACCTTCAGCACCCCTTGAACACAATGGTGTCTCGTACCGTCTATGGAAGCAGGCACTGTGGACGCGTGCAGAAGACTTGGCTAAAAGCACGAAGGCTGTGCTCGGCGGCGTAGACGGCAAAGGTCGTTCAAAGACAGCTGGATCATTGCGTAAACGATGGAGTAAGCTACGAACGAGTCACCGTTCGGCGTACGATGCGCTCTGCTCGGCGTTCATAACACGTAAGGCAAGCGGCCGGATTGCCGATCGGTGCACGCCAGACAGTCATACATGGAGCCAAAAAGACTTGGAATAAAGTAGCAAAATCACTTGGATTAATTCATTATTCTCTATAAATATTCACAAAATACCATATCGCTCATGCGTAATTGCATAGACGCAATACAGATAAGTCAGCGAGCAGACACACGTCAGAGGCAGCTCATAATTAATATACATGATTCGAAATAAAGTACATACCGTCTTGAGAGAACATCGAGCGAAGCCTGTGCGTCCGAAGGTCGCCATTCAGCACACTAAAACGACAGCGTTCCACCAGCCCTGCCGGGTGGAAAAGCAGTATAACGCAGTCCAGCACTTCGTCTTCGGCGGCGTGCTTGGGTAGTGGCTGCTGGTTACCCCGCAAAACGATGAGCTGAATGCGGGCGTGTCGACTGCTCGCGAGGGAAGTCTGCAAATGAAACGAGCGTCGTCAGAAAAACCTTGAGGTTTTTTCTACGATGTCGCCCAATAATTGGCCACCTACTTTGTTACGGTACTTTGGAATCTGCCAGCTGGCTGGGTTGGGAACGGTGCTTGGGAACTCGTTTATTACTGTTTTGTTGTATTGCGGATAAAAATTGGAGCTGCAATTTATTGCATTGTCAGGACCAATAACGGTACCCACCTGAAAGATGTATTGCAATACAATATTAAAGCATTGTTTTACTGCTGGTAGCGAACATTCCGAAGTGCTCAATCCGAAGCGTGTGAGCTTCCGCAACGCCAGAAAGATATATTAATTTTCGGATCGCTCAGTGTCGGAGAGCTCATCAATTCCCTTCGTCAGGACCTTGGTGATTGTTGATCCAGAGAATGATATTGAAAGACGTAGTTTGAGAAAGACTGTGATCTTGCAACAATGGTTGGCAGCTAAGATACCTTTGGTGGTTGGGACAGTAGCGAGCGTTGTCTGGGAGCCAGATGCTGTGGGAAATATTCCTGATATTGGATCGCGCTCGAATATTGCACTACTTTACAGCATTACTGTAAGACACGATTGCATCCTGCACCAGCGTTGTCGCCTAAGCTGCTATAGTCGGATCACGTTCCAATGCTTGCCAATAAATTATTTTTGCACCATACTCTTGACCGGCCAGTGAGATACTCGAATAATGAAAGGTTGGTGCTCACCATATCACTCCTCGATCTCTTGGCAGCATCTGATTACAAAAGCAGTGTTAGCTGGATATCCAAAGTAGCAACGATAAATGTGTTGAGCTCTTTCACTTTACTCAAGTCTTGCTCAACTCGCAACATCAATGTGTTGAGCACAACTGGTTCTTGTTTGCTAACTGCTTACATCCTCCTTGCGAACTGAACCTCGCTACTTGCCAATTTCCGCACCAGTAGGTTCTGCTTCTGATCACCAGCACGCATGACCCAGAGATCAGATCCAATCTTTCCCAACATTTATACAGCGCATTCCTTGTTGTGTCCAACTTGAACAATGAGAGAAACCGAAGTATCTGATGCGTAGAGTTAAAGGACGGCGTCCACTGAAATAAAGCTGACGGGGAGTATCATACTGAGACGTTAGTATTGCAATACTCTAAGCCTTTGCAAACTTTTCCTCCAATACAATATTGAGAATATTTTTATATTGTAATAGTATTGCGACACTCAGATTTCTGCTCCAATATAAATATCGAATACCGTATGTTGCTTCGAGATAGTATTGCAATAGTATTTCAATACTCAAGCTTCAACATCAATATAATATACTGCAATACCGGTACTAATAGACACAATTATCTATTGTGACGTTATCAATAGTGCTGTAACATAGCGACCCTTGTATGAGGGGAATACGGTACTGTTAAATTAATTGTTGCTGTTCCTAAAAGTATCTTTCACAAGAAAAATTACTGTGGTATTGTCATTCTTGAGGTAAGATTGTACAGACCGCGCGACACTTTCGCAACAGCTTCAAACTCGTTTTCGCCTTTGCGGCGTCGCCAAACTCGAGCGTAATAGGCCTTGATTTGTCGTTTGAGCTTTTTGGGAACGTCATTGTGCACCAAGTAGCGCTAGAGTTCTCCTAGACGTTGCACAAAGGCAGCTTCACGCCGTGCTCGTGCATTGGGTAGTTCTCCCTGCGCGCCAACAAGCGCTCCGTAAAATGTAAATGCTCCATAGTGTGATAAAAATCTCCACGACGAGCTCTAACGGATTCATCGAAACAATCTCCCCGTAGAACTGAGTGGAGATACACTCCATCGAAAACAATAACGATCTCAAATACTTGCGCGAAAGAGCGACGTGGTCGAGGCAGAAAGTCGTGTTCTCTGTAAGCATTCGCCCAGCATGTTCAACTGTAGAAGCTCTATCTGAAATGAACGTTAACATACCTGACGTGGAGAGCACGAAACCCCACAGCGGTGAAACCCATGCTTGCTAAGGCGCATATGCCAGCGGTATTCTCACATCAGCGGCAAATAGAAACAATTCCAAGGGTAGGATCGCTACAATATCGGAACGAAGGGCTGGGTTGGACACGAGAATGCGTAGAAAATCACCTTTGTGTGAGCTTACCAATGAAGCACCCATATTCGGACTGGTAGTGAAGCATAACGAACTAGGTAGTCCCATCAATTAGGCATAGGATATCCAGTACAACCGCGAGTCCTGACCAAACGCGAAGAGTTTCTGCAGATAACTCAGTTAAATCTGTCGAGAAGCAGAGTTTGAAGGGGGTAATGACGACGTGATAAATTACCACGCTAAGCAGGAGCATATCCCAAGCTTTGCCGAGTTCCTTGATGTGGTTTATAAAAACGCGTGACTGGGGGGCCAACAGTCTCGGTGGTGTCGCTAGCAAATTGAAGATTTCCTCCTATACTAGACCGATGACTTGAACCAAGCAAGTGTAACGTCCTTGCAGCGAAGGTCCTCGAAATTCCATCTCATTAAGTATCTTCGGAGATGCACTATCGATAGCCGATATAGCCGATATTGATGATACAATTCGAGCTGGGTAGAATATCGTGGGCGTTGATTATCACTGCGAAATCAATGTTTCCTCTCCATGCTTGCTCATTCACATTTGCGAGCCCTTCCTCACATAAAAACTCAAAATATTTGCTCCCAAATAGCGGAAGCGAGCGACAGCACCGAATGGTAGTACCCGGAGATGTAAACTTGTGTTCGGCTAAAGGTTCTTCTCCCTGTTTGTTACAAAATCTGCAACGGAAAGTCTCCGCCTTCTTGTCCTTTGGCCCTGATCTCCAACACTTTTTCGCAACCATTGATATATTCGCTGCAGTGTCGAGCTCAGTGTTTTGCGGGTTACTGCGGGTGAAGATACTGCAGTAGAAGCCTATAATGCTGTACTGCGACTGCCAGGTTCAATGTGTGGGAAGTAAACGATGATTGCCGTCGGGTGTAGCGTCGAGATAGTTGAATTCTCACATCATGAGGACCCCGACGAATAAACGCTGTCTCTGGTGGGACTTTTCCGCTAGCTGACTGAAGGCATAGTGTATCGCCACTAAAAATTTGTATCTTGCCCAGCTTTCCGCCTCAAGGCGATGAACCTTATCAGTCGACAAATTGTTCCGTACTAACTTGTTTAGCGCATTCACGTCAATCATAAATCGGAATGTATGGATATCGGTTTTACTTTGATTTTCATCAACGACTGGAGTCGCATCACCCATGGTACTGCGCTACAATCCACATGCGATACCACGATGTATGTTCCGTAACATGAATGTATCATACTTAGTTGCGCGCTTCGGTGTGATACTGCTGAGAAAGCTCTCCGTCGTACATATAGATCCGCTAAAGTCTGGCGGAATTTATCTGCAAGCGTGTCTGACTTGGTCAAAAGATACATTGTTTTTTCTCCAATAGCTGGACTTCTGACGAGATGAACATTCGGTTATTCACTTGCTTCACGCTGGATACTCCCTGCCGCGAAGCCATTGCGTTTGTATTGAAACCGTTGTCAGTCTGGCGGGTAGCAAGAAGCCGTTTAGCTTTACGAGCTGAACGCAATCAGCGTTACGAACGAGCACGGACCCAGTTCAGAGTGTCGTGTAAAGCATGCTTTTGGACCTGGATATCGGATCTGTCACCATCAGTCGTCCACAAACCTGCCAGTCATCATTCGTAATGTAAAGCACTTCACACGACGTCGTAGCTCGCACTGTCTCCAATCTTCGTTGATAAGGAAGAAAAAAATGCGCTTTCACCGATAAAGCGCTTCTTCCATGAGAACGGCAATATTCGTCACTGAATGGGTAACAGCGCGATCGAGTGGCCGTAGATTTTGAGCATGACGAATATTCGCCGATAAATCATGAATCGTACTGTTTAAATCAAGCCCTTCCGTGTGCTCAAATTGTAGATGAAAGAAAAATCCTACGCGTTCGCGGGGATTTTATGGTAGTTCATTCTCCTTGGCAAAACTGTCAAAGCTCGTGATCCGACTCTTGTACTGCTTCGCTTCATTCCAAGCTCAAGGATCAGCTCTGAAATCTCACCAACAATGTAAAAGTACAACACAGACACGTGAAACCTGTCCAAAGTGTACCAACTGTATCTCAAGGAACACTTTCTCATGGGTCCACTAATAGCAGCGTTGTAATCGCCCAATAAAAGGACTTACTATAGAGTATCGGGACAGAATCGTGATACTCATGGATAAGGTGGTCATGCTTCATCCAGCATCGATCAACGTGCTTGCATTCATTATCGGATATCAAAAAGAAAATATTTCCAGTAATATGTGCCATGAGAACAAGAATGACCATCAGTTTGGCAGGACTTAGGTAGGCTGACACATTGTAGGATGCACAATGTTGCTGAATCTGGACAATCATTTCGTCCGTGTTTTCCAAAAAGTCGATACAGCGCACAAGTCGCGGAAATCGGAAGAGACTGACAAAAACCGAACCATTAGACATAGGCGCATATAGCGGGAAAGATGCTACAAGATCCCACCTGAATGTCGAACTGTAGAGATACCGCTTATCCTTTTCCTCTCGGCTCCAAAGATTATGAAAGTCAACTTCGGGACATCTGAAATAGTACAATTCAAGGCAAACGTCGGTCGCGAAGCAGACGTCGCAAGCTAAATCAACGAGCCACACGGCTGTGTTCAGGTCTGAGGAAAAGTGGATGTCGAATGGAAGCAGATCCGAAACATGACGAAGAAAGCGTTGTAAATATTCCAGCACGTGACCATTGCAATCCAGACATTTGTGAAGGTAGAGCGCACTATTTCCTCATTGCGCTTGCCTTGCATGCTGTCATTTTTGATGGGTATTGTTACCGTGCTCTCACTTTGACAGAGCAGTTAGGAAGTTTGCATCACGTGTGGCTGGAGTTTTAGCCTTTCAAGATTCCACGCTACACGTCGCATGGTTCTCTGCTGCTCAATCCGCATTACCTTTGCTTCCTCCTTATATCGTTAAAATCACGTACAAATTTCCGTTGCATCACATCGATGTTCCCGAGTCATGACAGAAGCATGAACGAGAGAAGCAGCTAAGACTGTCGCTGGATGGGTCTTCCGGAGCAAGAACTCGCCAAAACCATCACAATCACCTTCCTGAAGGGCTCGAATGAAGAGTGGAGAAAGACGAAAAAATCGCGGCAAACTTCACCCTCTAGAAAAATAGTTTCGCCGTGTTGGTAACTGTGGTGTCGAAATTTCGCTGTAATCTCGTGAAGGAATTCAGCAGTAGCCGAGTCGAAGAGTGAAATGTTTTTACAGCCTCAGAGTGCAGTAACGATGAGATCTGGTGGCAGAGGTAGACGCGACAGTAGCTCAGATTCGTAAGCATGTTTGTGTTCTACAAACTGGTGATGGTAGAACCGTCGAATCTCGGCGCTTAGTTTCTCGGAGATATCCATTCTCTCCAAAATACTGTTAAGCGTATTAGTTTTTTCGATGTGATGGTGTCTGGGCGCCATCACATTCGAAATCGTACTTGACATTGCTCCTACCACGCCAAAATTGATCACACCGCCTACAAAGACCCAGAATACCGCGAAATAGCTCTCTGCAGTAGAAAAGGCAACGATGTCATCGTACCCCACAGCCGTAAGAGAAACGATAGCCCAGTAAACGGATCGCAGATAGGCGAACGAAGACACATAAAGTGAATCTGGATCCTCTAATAAAAAAGCTTCACCGATGTGGGAGTAGCAATCAAACTTTACCCACAAACAGTACTGAAATTTTGTAGCATGACAAAGACCGTCACTTCGAGACAATGCCGACAAAACGTCGCGAGAGCCGTTCTCGTATCCAGTTCCCCGTGCAACCCAGGTCATTTCGAACCATATACACCCCACTATATATATGCAGCATTAAAACGTGACGCCCAACAGTAAAGAGACAACGAGGTGTGTTTTCGAGCTGAAATTGTTGTAGTCGCTAACATTCCGAACCATCCTAGGCATCTCTCGAACTCGTAATAAGCGAAGCACTCGTAGTAGGGATAACCGTTCCCGAAAAGTATTAACTTGTAACGAATCGAGCGCATTGCCAAGAGGAAGCCACGCAAGTAGGTCAAGGTAGAATCCGTTCGACCGATACGCAGCAAATATGAGACCCGACTGCTCCACTTCCAGCATCACGCTTTTATCTACATAAGCAAAGTACCGCGAGCGTAAAACTAAATCGAAAGCAAAAAATCTCCACCAGCAGTGTCAGTACGTAACGCATGTCGAACGTTGACTGCCCTCCAAACATGCTTTGACCATCCATCCTAGCGATAAATACACAAAAGAAGGGGGCTTCAAACGCGAGGTAGATAGTAGCAACGAAGTGAACAGCACCCCAGTGTACACGAAAATAAGATCTTGGAAGGCGCCAGTTCACAGTCCGCCTCGTCATGCCCGAGTGGGCTCATCGTTTCCACCATGAGAGGATTTGCCTCTGCTCTCATGCCCATCGCGTACTCCAAGAAGTTTTTCGTCTTCTGTAGCTGTGTTGAATATTTCGTTTCCACCATGAGAGGATTTGCCTCTGCTCTCATGCCCATCGCGTACTCCAAGAAGTTTTTTGTCTTCTGTAGCTGCGTTGAATATGTATCTAGTGTCTCGGGTCATTCGAGCTCGGACTTCAGGTTCATTCCCCCTGTGGAGATGCGAAACCGCCTCATCAAACTTTGCTTTGGCAAGAACATAAAGCTCACAGAATGTCTTTGCGATACCTCTTCACTGTCAAGGCTGTGATGTGTACTCCACGCGTACGTGAAGTACTCGATCACCTGGCGACGAACAGTTGGCGTAATATTATGAGAGCGCATGTACTCACGAGCGTTTGTCTACGTGAGTCGTGAAAGCTGCGTATCGTGCATTTCGAAAGCGGAAAATGAAGAGAAACGTTGCCAGCACCGACGATCCAAATAGCGCACCTAAGAGCGTCACTGTAATACCGTAGAGGGTCTCGACATTTGATACAGGAGTCACGTCGTCGTACCCCAGTAAGACAATCGTTCTGGAAGCCCAATACAGTGTACGAGCATACTTTCGTGCTACAGAAGCACCGCCAAGACGATCTCGAATAGCCCAACTTGTTTCCACGTCCTCGTGACAATCCTTCAAAGATACACCACATTGTGCATGCGCGATAAGCATGTATCCGCAAGCTACATAGTTACACAGACGCCAATATTGCACACAAGACTACATGTAGCTATACCTGTAGAGGAGAGGTGCTGAACCCAGGCTCGGTCCGAAAAAATGCTAGGAATCCGATCTATGCACCCACGCATTCGATATATACGGCATAACTTTGGGAGTCTCGTCAGGTGCAGCGCATTATACGCCCCTAAAGCGGCAGGTATTACCTCCATCGGAAACAACGCGATAATTTCAAGTACAAACTGCACATTGCGTAGTATCACGTGTTTGCGCGAATCTTCTCCCACGCTTCTGGATTTTAATGACAGCGAACTAATAGATACAATCGTCCACTTCGCTTTCCCATCCCACAATCCATTAGATGGCAAATTCCGAATCGAAAACGTTG
This sequence comes from Phytophthora brassicae, assembly GCA_024679045.1. Lineage (NCBI taxonomy): Eukaryota > Oomycota > Peronosporomycetes > Peronosporales > Peronosporaceae > Phytophthora > Phytophthora brassicae. The sequence goes on along the minus strand of JAIKVB010000037.1, from coordinate 43,491 downwards.
GCGGCTTAACTCGATTGGCATCTCGCGCCATCTTTTTCCCAAGCTCAAAATTAACGGACGTCGAATGCTGCGAAAACGCGTCCTTCCACATGCAATAAAACGCCACAAACCTTATAACTTCAATGACGTCGGCAATGATATCAAGGGGGTGAAAAAACTGAGCTCTCCAGTCCATGGAAGACCCGTCTCTGTCTGCTGTAAAGGGATTATAGTAAAAGGCGACCCGGAACGGCACCGATAGGAAAATGTATAGCGCTGCATAGAGGCTGATAGTCACGCTGATTGTTTGGCGTATAGTATAGTCCATGATAACTTCTCGTATGTCTTGGTAAGAGGTCGCACAAACCGTCAATATTGCCGTTGAAAAGTTTTGACCACGAAAATGTTTCTCCTGTCCGCTGCTTTCTTTGAGATTTGAAAGCCGATTCTCTGCGAACTGTTCGACGCCTCTTCCGATGCAATGACCAGCTCCGTGTGGCTCATCGTTGGCCACATACACTTTACCACGAGACATCGCAGTTGACCATCAAGCGAACACTATGAACTAGGTAGTATACGTCGTTCTTGGCTTGAACCATAGGGACCATGGACATAGGAAGCAAGTCATTCAGGAACTCTATTATGGACACCACACCATTTATCACTTCTTTGACCATCACTCCCATTCCGCATTCCCCCCACGTTTCCGCACTACAAGTATAAGCGAGCGGAAGAGCCAACGATGGACTCGTCCAAGCGTGTGGCGGACGCCAAGGCGGCGCGCAAGGAGGCGTCGTCCGCCGAGATGAAGCGTCTAGCCAAGTTCTTCGCACCCGACCGGCCCCCACGTAAGCGTCTGCGCACACTGCTAGACTTCCTCAAGCACCCACCGGGCGCCGAAGCCTCCGCGGGGGGCAACATCGCCGTGGCCGTGCATTCGCTGCTCTCAGGGACATCCAAGGACGCTGGGAACGCCAGCAACGCCGGACCGGAGCACGCTGCGGCCGTCATGGACTTCTGGGCTGACGGCAACAACAGTACGCTCGTGTTTGGCGTCGTGAACGATTGCGTGACAGAACTCGAGTCGCTATACGCACCCCATGAGACGGCATTCCGCAAGCAGCGCCGCAAACCACTAGAGGCCGAAGACTGGAGCGAGGTTTTTGAAGGATTGGAGGTGTTACTGCGCAACAACACGGCCAGACTCAAGGAGGGTTGGAACAACAACGGCGTCGCCATGCTGTTCGCCAAGCTGCTGAAGAGAGATAACCACGCTATGATCAAGAAGTACGCGTTCCGGTGTCTGGCGCTGTACACGGACGCCACGAGGAATCTGCAGCAGCTGGCGGCCATGCCGTCCACGAGCACATCGAGTTTTCAAGCGTCGAGGGCGGGCAGCATTCGCCTCCTCAGTGATGGCATTGAGATCGATATCGACGAAGAGGACGACGGGAGAGACACGTCCAAGCTATCGCACACCATGCCGAACAGGAAGAACATGCATCTGGAGCTGCTGAGGGAGAGCGTGGACTTCTCACCCTATGGAGGAGGGAGCATTATGCTACCCGACAAATTTCTTAATGAAGGAGTGCATGTGGAAGGGTGGATGAGACCCATGCCTACGCAGGCCGAGGAGCCTGTGGATATGTTAAAGTTTCTGATGGATTTGAGTCTGGAGAGGGAAGAACCACACGGGAAGCTCGCGCCGTTGTCTGCCACGGGAAAGCTGTCTGGTACTAGTGACAGGTTTATTTTCTGGGCGGAGCTCATCATGAAGTTCTATATGCCACTCCTGTACCCGAAAATATGTCTGAAAATGAAGCTGAAGGAAGAAGGGGACACGCTTGGATTTTTCCATCATTGCCCCGGCAGTTTCCAACGCGTAGTTGCACGCTGGGTCTACAAGTTGCGGTCGAAGGAAGATTTCATGGAAGTGCTGTGGTCGAGACGTGAATTCTCGGAGGTGATCATGGAAACGATCCGACAGCGATTTGCTTACCGTGACACGGAACTAGTGGTGGATGCAATTAAGTTCTATTCGGGCATCTGCACTGGAGCGCAATACGTCCCGTCGGGCATGAAGGCGCAGATTAACGAAAGTTCTAGGGCCATGATTTCGCATGTATCACAGCTTTTCCACCCATCAGTGCAGCTGGATGACTCAAAAATATTGCTGCACTGTATTGAGCTGTTAGAACTCATTTCTCAGCGGCGACTGGATGACTACACGTCCACGTACCTCCGCAAATTTGTGCTATCCACGATAGATAATTGTACCATGCTACGCGAGTCAGGGAATCGTGCTGTTTTGACTGTCATTTCTCAGCGGCGACTGGATGACTACACGTCCACGTACCTCCGCAAATTTGTGCTGTCCACGATAGATAATTGTACCATGCTACGCGAGTCAGGGAATCGTGCTGTTTTGACTGCGATGATATCGGTCATGATACATGTGTGGATGCACTCAGCAGTTGTTGCAAAGGCCACTGGTGCTCAGATCTGGATGGAATTAACCATTGCTATCCGGCGGTGGTTGATTAATCCATCGGATTTGAAGGTTGTGGGTGCTGAGATAATCAACTGTTGGAAGCGCGAGCTCCGCTTCTCGAGTTGTCTACTCATGTACGTCATGGATAAGGGCTATTCATACTTGAAAGTCACGCCAGAGGGAGCAATGCTACTACCTCAGAACGGTACCAGTAAAGATGAAAAGGGGCCTGGTGGGAAAACGTTACGAGAAGTGAAACAGGGATATCTTCAGTCATCGGCCAACTTTCTTATGATGTCGGTAGTTGATGTGTCCGATGCAACGTTATTACTTGATCGTGTGTTGCATCTCATCCCCCCTCCTACAGTGACTGCGCTGACGCCATCGATGCATTTAAGTTTAACGGAAGGAATACTTCAGCTTGTGGAAATTTGGATTGAGTTTGCTATTGGAGCACAGCGCAGTCACCCATCGGAGCTTCAACAAATTAGTCCTTCTACAGTTCTCGCTTTGTTTGGTGAGTGGTTTCTACCTGCATGCGAGTTGGAGGCGCCGGATTTTCAGAATTCACGGTGCATCGCGATTGTAGCACTGAGTAAACTCTGCTCCGTGCGCTGTGTCAACTCGATTACGCGCAGCCATCTAACGATACTCACTCGTGTGCTATTTAAGGGGATAACGTCTCCGTCGGGAGTCGTAGTGTCAACTGTACTTCAGAAATCGTCTGTTTTGTTCTCGCTGAACCTCGAGGGTCTGAATATTCTTGTGCCCGCTTATTTGTACGCGGTTGATGAGATCATTATTGGAAATATCTGGAATCGGGCTGAAAAGTCAAAGGTAAAATCTTCTGAATGGAATAATGAGTTGAATGCTGCTCTCGACGTGGTTTTCGCTGTTTTAGAGCTGCCTAAGCGGTTTCCCGAACAAGACTTCGTGCGGTGGAAGCAAAAAATTCAAGGGGTCTGCAGCATCGATGAGCTCGCACTTATGCAGGGAATTATTGGTGAAATTCCAGAGACGCTGGATGAGTTTCATGTGATTATCGGCCGCATTCTCATGCGCATTGCTCAGCTTCCTTTCACAGATGTTGTAGTGATTAAAAAGCGCGCTCTGTGGGGTCTCTACTGTCTTGTGGTGATGAACCTGAAACCGAACAAGGATGGAGAACAAGTAGTGGACCCCATTCACTTATCCGAATGGATTGTACACCTCGTGGACGTGTGTCAAAATGTTGATTTCTCGATTTCTATGGCCGCCCTTACAATTTTGCAGGACATGTCGGATTATCACGAGGAAATTAACGCGTTTGAGCCCTCTCTTGTGGCTCGGATTGTCATGACCCTAGCAGTCTTCGCGCAGCAACAGGTTGAAGAAGCTTCTATCGAAGTGCAGGCAGCGATGGAGCGCATGGGGGCTACTGAGTCAACAGATGTCAATCGTGGGTCTGGCTCGAATTCAGCCTCATTTACAGGATCGAGTCTGACAAGTGGCACTCGTACCTCAGGGACTTTTGCAACAGGGCGACGAGGGAGTGACAACCCCAGAGCGAGTCGACTGGAAAATTCCGTCGCCAGTAATCCCGCTGAAGGTAACGATCCATTCAGTAAGTTGAAAAGTAAACTCAAGTCTGGGGCTCCGAATGCCCCTGCATCTGCCCCGTCGCCTTCAAGCAACAGTCCTGATAGTGTTCCAGTAACGTCACCTTCAGCTCAGAAGGAGCAAGACATACCAGTTCTTCGTTTGATTGTCCAGAAAACCAGTGCAATATTCGAGTGTCTTCGTTTCTGGATCATGTATCGAACAGATGTGCTTCAAGATGCTGACGTGAAGAAATTGATTTTCAGTGCGATTGAAGCAGCTTTAGTGGGCACACTGCCAGGTGGTGAGTGGCAGCGCGAGGTGGAACGGGCTCGTACACTGGAGAGACGCATGTCGATGCCGCTTTTGTTTTTGGGTTTACAGATGCGTGCATCACTGGATAACGAGCCAGGTCACGCATGGTTAAAATGTTTCGAAGAAACTGCGGTTGCCGCCGAAGGTTTGCTGATGCATTTGCTGCACCACATTAACGGATTTCCGTCGCCTGCAGGCGTGGATCAGATGGTTTCGGATTGCTCTGAGCTCAACGAATTGGACGCTGTTCGTGTCAGTAGCGACGACGAATCACCGCCTGCTGCTTTAAGTTTTGTATTTATGGACTCAATTGTATTCAGTGTTGTCGGTAGTCTCGACTCTCCGTGCGCGCGCTTTATTGTTCGAGATATGACTGGCCTCTTCACTTGGGAAATCACACCTGCCGTCACGACCCGTAGCGCCACGACCTGGGTCGGTCCGGGCCCCAAGTCTTCCGACAAGAGCGGCGGCAATAACGGCAGTGCCGTTGGGGAAAGAGAACTAACCCTAGAGACAGATGGATTGAGCGCAGATTCGTTAACGTTGCATCGGCCTAATTGCGCTGTGCAGGTGGAATTCAAACACACCGACGACATCGGCGGCATGTGCAGTACGTGCGGTGGAGATAAACCACGAACCAAGGCTCCTTCTGACACCAAGGGTGTGCGAAATGCTACAACCGGAGTAAAGCTTGAGGCACGTCAAGTCTCCTGGGAACAAGAGCAAAACACTCTTTCCAACAACGTTTGCCCGGTTAAAAGTACTTACGTCTTTCATGAAGAGGGGAGTGCTTCATCCGGCTCAAGCAGCAAAGAGAGTGGTGACGCAAAGAAGAAAGACAAATCGCGATCATCAGAGGTCGAGAAAATGCCGGGAAGTGGGAATAAAGACGAGCGCCAAGAGCGCCTTGAGCGCATTGCCAAGCAGCATGAGGAACGAAATAATACTGGTGTCTTGTCTCAACCGGTACCAGAGCCACACAAGAGTGTATGTCACTGCCCCCCTCAAACCGAGTCAAAGTTTAAGCGGCGCACGACAACGACAATTTGCGGTCTTTTTGACATGTCGATTAACGAGCCTAATGTTGGCAGCTTGGATGACGAACGTTGCCTACTAGACCTAGTGCTGGATAGCATTCCGATGGTGTTTCGTGATTGTGGCGGTGACACGACCGATAAAACGCTTTTAGGTGGCCGCTATGCGATGATGCGGTACAACCTGATGGATTTGACGCCATCGACAAATCCCCTTCTCATGGACTCTGCTGAAGCGCCTGGGTTTTCATTTTTGCAACGCCTTATTCATGACGAAGAATGCTACTCGCAGCTGAAGAACTTTCTGACAAAGGATGAAAACGCTGACGGCAAAGACTTGGTGGAGTTTTGTGACGCAGTGAAGAAGTACGAGCGATCATCGGTTCCGACAGACCGTCTTGGTCAAGCCAGTATCATATATTGGGAATTCTTGTCAGCAGAAGGAGGCAAGAAAATCGTTTTTCCAACTGCTGTTGTATCTGACGTCCAAACACAAATCCATAAAGCGCAAGCGGCAATAAGATCAGCAGCAGTGGACGTAGAGTCTTCTGAGCCATTATTCTGTCTTCCTGGATCACTATTTCAGCACGCGATGTCATTTGTGGAGTACGAAGGGTTTGACAAGTCGGGCCTGCTGGATAAGTATGTGGCAGCTCTGGATCAACCGCCTGTAGTCTCATTAACAGCTACGAGCAGCGGAAAGAGCAGCTCGAGCACGCCATCTATCCCACCCCAGCTTGCGCTCTTCGATTCGTTTTCGATAATGGAAGTGAATGCTCGGGTATCGCACTTAGCCTTGCAAAAGCGTAACTCAGATGAGCAGTTGGTGCGGATGACGAAGCCTGCCGTGACAACTGCTGAGCACTTAATCGAGGTGGCAAATGGCAACCTGAAGGACAGCCGTGTTAGCGCTCTGGACATTTGCCGGTTATTCTTGTCCCAAGCTGGACTGTTGCCATCACCGGACGGTGACTCAAATAAGAAACCCGCTCTCAAGTTGCTTGAGCATGGACCTAAGCTGGAGCGGTCCCTGAAACACCTGGATAAAAGCCCGACGCGAGAAACCATGAAGATTGGTGTGATTTACGTAGGCAAAAAGCAGCACACACAGCAGGAAATTCTCCATAACGAGAAGGGGAGCCGTGTCTATGAGTTGTTTCTGGCACAGCTTGGGTGGAAAGTGGATATGCAAAAACATCGTGGCTTTGTGGGCGGTTTAGATGCAAACCCGAAGAGCCTCTCGAACGGCAAAACAACGCTTTACTATGCCAGCTCTCACAGCGAAGTCATGTATCACGTGGTTACGATGATGCCGACGAAACCTTCAGATCCACAGCAGATTGATAAGAAGCGCCATGTCGGCAACGACTACGTGCATATTGTATGGAGTGACAACGCTACCCATGTGTACGACCCTTCCACCATCACAAGCCATTTTAATGACGTACAGATTGTGATTTACCCTCTGCGGAAAGCCCAGCGTGGCCTGTTCTTAATTAAAATCCACACGAAGGATAAAGTGCCTCCATTCGGGCCACTGCAATCGGGTATGGTGGTACACCAGGCTGATCTCGCGAAACTCGTGCGGCAGACAGCAATGAACGCGAATCGAGTGTGTCGCTCGCAGGTAGGCTATGTGTGCGTATCAATTCGGCCATATTTTCGTATGTACTAACCTTGCACCTGCCTAAAACTGTAGACGATGTTGTATGTGCGACCGTACCCAACGCGCAAGAAGCTGGTTGACGAAATTGTTGAACGTTATGCTGGCGAGTACAAGGAAAGTCAACTTCTTACGATGTTATTCGGCAACTCTGCGTCGACCCCTGCTTCTGTGCCGACATCTTCTGTCGGCGCTGAATAGATACAGTCGCTCGCCGTGTAGAAGAGTTAATGTGTTGATCTGTGTTTATTTCTCGTGTTGTCGCGATCTCCATTGGATATGATGACGACTAGCTGCAGTATCTCACTTTTCATTTCGTACTGCATACTACAGTCCAAGTTGCAAATGGACGTGGAGGACGTAGAGTGTTTATGAAGGTGTGCTGATTACTCCTGGTCTACGTGTTTCAATACCGGTATTAATACATGTATTAATATTAAAATACGGTAGATGCTGGAAATTAAAAGGGGTTGAGTTTTTTATCTTGATGACAAAAAAACTCGATGGGGGTCGAGTTTCACCGTCGTTGTCTGTACTTAGGTATCATAGACACACGAGTACAATAAGACGGAAAAAGACGTCCGACACTAAAATACGACTTCAAGAATAAATTCCATAAACAAATTACATTTATTAGACAATCAAATCGCCTAGATATGTTTGCACGAAGTTTGACTATCGAAGTAAGACATTTTTTGTAAATAATTGTACGTTTTATTGTCAGCTATAATTTTGATTAAAAATTAGCCAATCAGAATTTTTAATTGGATAGCACGTGTTTTTTAGTCGCCCACTTTTTCTATTTACTGTCAAGGACGTCTTTTTCCGTCGTTATTTGTACTGTACTTCGTAATATTACCTGTGCTAAATTAATAAACAATTGAACTTTCTCACATGACAACGTGTCAAGCAAATACTTCAAAGGAATTATATTAATACAAGTAGTTTAGTAAACCTAAATTGTTCGTCGATGGCATCCAGTCATGACTGCAAATGCAACCGTGAGCGTAGTTGTTCAATCTCAGCCTGCATATCGTCTGTCAATCGCGCCCATTTCTTCATTTCTCGGGTGCTTACGTCGCTGAGTTTTTTTAGACTGGCTTCGACAGCAGCTCGTTCCTTGCGCATTGATGTTCGTTCCTGTAGCAGTTGGTAAATCATTTGGTCTTTTACTCGTAAAAGACTTTGCAGGTCTGTTTGCTTCTGGTGGTCTGGAGACGACGGCAGAGCAGGACTTGATCTTGTGGAGTCCACATCATTCTCCTTCTCATTGCCGAGCGTAAGTACTGGATGCACTACGGTCTTGCCATAGTCCTTCATAGCTAGAGATTGTGCTTCTTCTTCGATACTTTCAGCTTGTTCAATGAAATCTTGCATTTCCCGGCGTGAAACTTCGTCTCCTGTAATCATTAAAATACTTCAGCACGAATTATACTTTTTCAGTAGTGCTCAAATAAAAGCTACTTACCTTTGCTCAGGAACTTCCGCACATATCGTATTAGTTCATCCAACTTGTCAAGATCATTTTCCATAGCTTCGTATCGCTTCGCCTCAGCTTTATCGCCATCCTCTCCACTTTCATTAGGATCGTCGTCACCAAATTCAGGGTAGGGTGATGCTCTGTACCTTCGTTTACTATGTGAATCTTTCCAGTGAACATTTTTACTGTTCTGCCGCTGCCGACGCGCAATGTTGTCCCTAACAGTTTTCATCTGCTGAACGATATCTTCGCGCTGGTCAAAGAGTTCATCCTTGCAAATTTTTCGCAACTTCCAAAGAGCTGCTCGATACTGACCTCGAATCATTTTAAGACTTGGCACGTTTTCATCAGCACGTGAAGCTGCATCTTGGACTGTAGCGATTGGTGCTACACGCTCGTTAGATGCTGGTGGGGCTGTCACTGCTGGTGTAAGTGATCTGTAGTTGCTTTCCTCCACAAATGCTCTTAATTGCGGCTTGAAATCTGCAAAAAATACGTGAAAGCTGTCGAGATTGAGCGCACCAGTGTGGTCTTTATCGTACCGTTCAAAAAGCTGACCAGCCTCAAACTCCGAGTTTTTGTCAGCTCGTTGATAGCCCAACGGGATTCCATTTGTATCTGTAAGTGACAACGGTGGCCTTGACAAAGATCCACCCCATCCACTTGAAGGCTCGGCATAATCTCTCAAGAGCTGCAAGAAATCGAGTCGAGTGAGCACACCGGAGCGATTCCGGTCATAGCGACGAAACAACTGGATGGCGTCTGGATCATGAACTAACGGTGACGTGGTCATAGTCAAAGGTAGAGGAAAGTCAGGCTGAGTTAAGACAGCAGGCTTTTCCTTCTTTGAAGACTTCTTGTCCTTATTCTTTCGCTCCTTATTGCGTGAAGATGAGTCAGTTTTTGATCGACTGCTCTTTTTCTTCTTGTCACCTGTGGTTGGTTTTGAGTTGGATGCCATTGATACCGAGGCTAGACTCAAACACAGAGCTCTGAGGGTGGTAAATGATAGTGCGATTCGACGCAGATGCGGTCTTGGCAAGGACTTGGCAATTTAGTGGGGTTTCGAGAACGGGACGTTATAACACAACGTCCCATGATGACCAGACGCCCTTTCATACATGTACTTGCCTTGTTTACTTTCGAGTCAATACCTCATAATTGAAATTTGTATGATATTTTATCCTGCTTAGCTCCCCAACGTAATATTCATTGCCGGATAAGTATCTCGTGTAAGATAAAAAGGAGTAATCACCCGGACTTGGTGATTTTTTTAATATTTGTGCACTTTTTTGTAAAAACTTACACTATATCATTCACTAAAACTTGCATTGTCAACTCATTTTTTGATGTTGGATCCACATGAACTCGGTTGTCGACGAAGATGGCGCATGTTTTCACAGTAGAAGTCCCAACGCCTCCGAGCTGACGATCAAAGAGTGTGACTGCTCCAGTACAAAGTCTCACGGTACAAGGCTGAACTTCATCTCCTACCACGGTTCCAATCACGAGCAAATCATTTCGAGAGGTTTTGATCGATAATAATCTACGAAAGACGAACAATTCAGTACCATCTTCCGCGAGCGTTTTGAGAGCGCCGTATGCTTTGAGAGCTTCAACACTGTAGTACAGCTTGTTGTCCTTCCAAACGTACCCACTCAGCATTATCAGTTTACAGCGTGACCCGACTGTTGCGTCTACCGAACAAGGTGCTATTAACACCCTCAAGGTTCCATGGTACTTGAGAATATACGCGGAGGACAAGAGAAGCCGAATAGACATGGTGAATGCAATGAGTCCAAGTACAAGGATAAGGTGTCCTATCAAACCCCAAACATAATAGGACACAGCGAGAGCTGCTGGTCTTGACTCTTTCAGACTAGAGCGATTAATCGACGTAAGATAAGCGTTCATTAATCCAGCACAGAGAAGTTCTCCAATTAAACACGTTTCATACGTGAAGAAAAGTCTTTTCACAAGAAGACGCGCTCTTTCGGACAACCATTTCATACTCTCCACCATCTCAAAAACCAGTGAAAGCATGCCAGACAAATTGTACCCGAGTGAAATGTACTGGATCTTTGCAGTAGGTCCGTCTTGAGCGATTAAAAGAAAGAGGTCGGTCATCACTCCTTCCAGCAGCATATACAATATCACGAGTCGGAAATAATTGGACGAATCGTAAGTTGTTAGCCGCATATTTTCTTGCATGAACACAATTGCAGCCTTGCGGCTCAACTTCTCCTGCATGTGAGCATATCTTCGTCCAAAGCGGTTGCACAAAATGAAGCTTCTGCGTAGCAAAACAAGGCGATATGCCATCCAGAATATCCCGGAAAAGGTACTCCAGTACGAGTTCCTGTAGGCCAAACTTCCTCTGTCATTGGCAAGCGCCAAGCCGTTGGTATCAAACGTTCCAAGACCACGAACCAGAACGTACGCAGTCTTGTCGATGGTGCAATACGTCCCCACAGCCTCCTCATAGAACGAGTAATACCCGGTACTTCCGTGGTAGAAATAATGCTCAAAAGGGTAACTTTCTCCTGCGCAGTTCGCGGGAGTTGTAGATGATGGTTTAACTCTTTTCGTTCCCAGAATGTACGATCCATGAGTATTATACTGCGGGATCACAAAATGACAAATACGTCCGTGCTGTACGGGATAATAGTGCGTGATGGCTACATTCCACCACGTATTGGCAATGAAAAGTCCTTCGACTGGGCACATGTCCGTCAGATTTGCTGTCTTGCTCGTTGTTCCCACTGGAATTACGAGGGTTTCGGTAATTTTGTGTGGTGTCACAAATTTCAAGTAACTTCGTGCCTGCAAAATGAGAGGAAGCATTCCAACACTTAGCCACACCATCAGCAACTTTTGATGAGCGCTTAAAGTTTTAGTAGATGAAAGCTTTGGACGGATCGGAACTTGACTGGGACCGAGAGATTGTGACTGTTTTCTCGGCGACAGCCTTGCGCCTACTTTTCCTGAATCACTTGGCTCCATCATCATCATCTTTGCGCATAAAGACGCTAGTGCTAGAATGAAAGTAAACGGAATGACGACAAGCTGTTTCCTGCCTTTAGTACCCGACCTAAATATATACTTGCTTTTTAACGACGGAAAAACGGCAATTTTCAATACTTCTAATATATTGTTAAAAAGCTACATATTTTAATTGTTGTCATAAGTTTAAAGTACTCTTTTTTCTTTTTCTCTTTTTCATGCTGCACTCGAAGTGTACTTTCCGAAATATAGTATTAAATTTTATCACTATAAATAAATAAGAACCTTAGTTTTTTTACAAAGTCTTCGTTCTATTAATAAACCACCTATGAAAATACTGCCGCTGTTAACGTAATGTCGTTCTGGTTCCTATAAAAAACCACAATGAACAAAAATAGTGGATGGAGAAGAAGAAATCTAACAAAAAATACGCGTGACTCAATTGCATTTTCAACGGTATCTTCTTCACAAAACAAATTAACGTGTGGTTATTTCACCAAGCATCTGCCCGGTGTTGTAAGTCCTTTGGATCAGCAGAAACATCGATGACGGGAGTTTCTAATGGAGTCGGCTGTACTTTTTGTAGCGGCTTCATTAGCCTTTGAAAAAACGGGACAACTTCTCCAACTGTGCTTAAAGCTGCAGCCACATTCTGTGAATTGACTCCATCAATAACAAATTCCAGCGTTGGTCTCATGATTTTATCCAGCAAAGAATCCTTTTTGCCTCCAACACTCAGAATTTTTAGAGTACTCTCAGCCTGTGACTTTAGATCCTCCCTTCCCGTCTGTATCAGCACCGTCAGAACTTCAACAGCTTCTGACTCAATAATGACTTGCCGGGTAGCTTCATTCACTGCGAGGCGACCCAAAGCGTACGCTGCAGACTTCTGCTGTTCATCAATTGTCGAACGGAGGAGCTCTACCAAGGCTGGAATCGCTCCTTCAAGCGCTATCTTAGCACATATATCATCGTTATTTGCTGCCAACTGGCCTAGCGTGTAAGCTGCTGTATGGGTGTACTGATCCGACCCAGTTCGCACCAACTTCACAAGTGGCAAGACTGCCTCTGTCAACTCCATGGTCGTACGTGCATCGTTGTTATCCGACGAGAGGTTTCCCAATGCGTACGCTGCCCAACGATGTTGCGCATCTGTTCCTGTCTCCAAAAGCGCAACCAAAGGTTTAATAGCGCCTTCCGTTATAATTTTTCGCCGGGTTGAGTCGTGAAGCGAGAGATTTCCAAGTGTAAATGCAGCCCACTGCTTCTGTGCCATTGACCCGACTCGAACCAATCGAACCAGTGAACGGATGATGTCTTCCTCTCCAATTTTAATCCGGTTTCCTTCATTATTTAATGACAAACAACCCAGAGCATACACAGCCCACTGGTTCTGAGCATCCGTCACTGCGTTCATGAACGCCACCAAGTGAGGAATTGCCCCTTCTTGGACGATTTTTCTACGGTTGAGATCGTTGTCAGCGGCAAGATTCCCGAGTGCGTACGCTGCTTCTTGCTTGTGTAAATCGCTTCCGTCTCGTAGAAGCGTCACGAGAGCTCCAATGGCTCCTTCATGCTCAATTTTCACACAGGTTTGGCCACTGTTGCTAGCGAGAGTTTCTAGTGCCTCTACAGCCCACAGTTTCTGGTTGTCACTTCCGTACGTTAGTAGACCAACAAGAGGCGGCAACACACCACCACGACGTAAAGTATCCGCGTCACCACGAGTTGCCATACAACAAGAACGGATGACCGCAATTTCTCGTTCTTTCTCATCACCACGCTCCAAGTCGTGCAAAAGTTGCACCGTTTCTCGAGGTGGCGCTGCTCGAACGAGTTTCCGAAGCTTTTCAAAGTTATCCACACGCATCTTGGAGTAACTGAAGGTGAACCATCCTAAGCAGTGAAGTGCGTACATTTGCGTAAACGGGTTCTTGCTTTCTCGAATGAAACGTGTGAGAGTTGGAACCCCCTCGGTTTTGTATACTTGTAGTCGGTTGATACTGGTGGTGCATAGGCGAATGAGACGCAGCAGTGTCAATTCAGTGTCGTGATCGTCCACTTGACAGCTTTTAAGCGTGTCCATCAGCTCCACAACAGAGGTGTTGGCTGATAGAGGAGAACCATCCAATTCGGACTCTAGCGTGAGATTCTCTTCATAACAGAGGTGTTGTCTGATAGAGGAGAACCATCCAATTCGGACTCTAGCGTGAGATTCTCTTCACTCATGTTGTCTTGAGACGTCTGGATCACAATATTGATCGGCTCCTCTACTGAGTTGTCACTGTTCATGGTGCCATCATTGCTCTCGAGATCCTCCGTCTCCATCCAGACAAAAACCTTCGTCTCTTCCTCAGCATTTGGTTGTGGTTCAGGTTCTACTACCGGTTCCCGGTAAACCACCAAGACCCGGAATTTCACTTCAGTGTTATCGATATCAATCGGACAAACCTCTGACTTCGGAGATACCAGCACTTCAACTTCATTCTGGTCAGCATCAGCGATCGGTTCCGGCTCTGGTTCATTGGAAACGTGAGCCTTTTCTCGGTTCATTTCCGGTTGCTCCTTTGCCTTTCGTTCCGCTGTTCGTTTCTCCACAAGCTTCGAAAGAAAAGCTTCCACCTGGTCGTGTGTGAGTTTAACATCTTTGTGTATTTTCCCGAGCTGTTTTAAGAACTTGGCTTCTCTCTTTTCCGCACTTCCCTTCATATCAACCAACGTCTTGTAAGTGAGCAACCCAAGCATCTGGTAGAGCTGGTTGATCTCGTCCAGGACCTTTTGGTGCTCCTCTTGCATCGTACTGAGCTTGAAAAGACGCTTGACTCGACCCATACCATCGTACTTTTCCAAGTAGTTTGCGAACTCGATCACCGCTCTCTCAAATCTCTTGAACGTGGTGTTGCGACTCTGTAACGTATTGTCTTGGATATCTTCGTCCACCTTGAACATCTTGAGCTCGGCAAAGATCTCCGTCAACCGCAGATACATTTTACTATTGGCTGAGCGTTGGTGACGAATTGCTTCTCGAAGCTCGAAGATCTTGTAGAGACATTCACCAGCAGTTATTGCCAAGTCCATGGTGATATAGTATTAAGTGCCGTCTTGGCGGCGAATTGGCGAATGAATCCAAACTGACAGCAACAAGTGGTTTAGAGTTGGCAGATGAAAGACAGGCTTAACTCTTTGACTAACGTGAACTTCAAGTAGTAGCAGCACACTTTCGGTGGCTTTTATGCTCTCTTGAGTGGACTTAACGCTGTCCATCCACGAGACGTAACGACTTAGGTATTTCCTGTGCCTCGACAATCAATTTTCCTCGGAACAGATCAAGCAAACGCTCCTTTTTAGCGTTTCTTACTGGGTAAATCATCTTTATTGTACTGGCCGGTTTGATCATCAAGGATTTCCAGTCAAAAGTGGCAAGTGATTTAGAATTTAGAACATCGTTTCGGCCACGAACGGAGACTATCCCCTTCAACAGACCACTAATTCCTGTACACTTTAACATCGTTTCGGCCACGAACGGAGACTATCCCCTTCAACAGACCACTAATTCCTGTACACTTACATGCTACATGTTCAGTGGACCTGCTGCCGGTATAGAGCCTACCATCTCCATACAGAAATGGTGAACTAAAGTACTGTAAACTATAGTTTTTAGGAAAAAATGTTTTTCTTCTTAAATGTTTACAATTTCATCACATGAACTCAAAGGTTTGCTTTACCGGTATCGCTCTGACGTCGCTCCATAAAATATAATAAAGATAGTCTGCAGCCAGCCAAGGAGAAATCTAATCCCTCCTTTGAGTCTACTACATTCCACCTAAGAAAGACGAGTCTGGTGCTCACCTCAGTCACATCACGTTTTCTATGTACACTCACTAACTAACGATCAAGATAACCGCCACTTTAAATTGCGGTACTCTTGTTGCTGCGGTTGGACTCAACGGCAGCAGCAGTGGCAGCAGCACGGTTCGTATCTGGCTGGTTCAGCAGTCGAGACCGTGACAGCATTGTACTTCCGTGACTCCGCTCACTACCACGGATATCTGCGGACAGTGTGGACGACGAGCGGGTCATACGGTGCAGACCTGATGCACCACTAGCAGAGCTCCCAACCGAAGACAAATTGGCTATTGACCACGCGCTTAGCGACGTGTCACGCGTATTGCGCGAAAGCTGATGCTCAGTCTCTGAAGCTAACACCGAACTCCACGAGCCGCTGATAGAACTGTCACTGGTTAAGGATGATCCTGTTGAATACAACGCAGACACTCGCAAACTCTCTCTGGGTACGTCACCATCGAAGCTGTGCACGGACGGAACTCGACTCCGCAGGCTGACGTTTACCATCGAGTCACATTGATTTCCAGCCATCCTGTTACCGGGGAGCGACGCCACCTCATCCACACTCTCCCCACTGGTAGAAGACACGCTATCGAACTGATGCGGGGCGGGAATTTCGACCATTAACGCCGTGCCATTATAGCCGCTTTCCATAAATGAGTCATCCTGCATGAAAGTCGGGGAAAACCGCACGACGGAGCGGATTTCCGTGTTGTAGCCGTACGGAAGGGGGCTCTCGTCTTCATCATCCGTGTACTTTTTCCGGCTGATAGTAGCGAATAGCATGAGAACGCCCATAATGCCTGCAACAACTCCGACAATGGCCATGATCGACCCTGTTCCCAGACTGTAGTAGGTAGCGGAACTAGTGTTCACGTCCGAGACACCGCCAGGATTGAGAAGAGCTCCCATGCCAGAGCTACCGTCTCCACTGCTTCCAGTATCACTGCTACTGTGATTGAATAATTTCTGTAAGCCTTCTTCGTCTCTTGTCCTTACGTTGCTGCTTCCAGCACTTGAATCCTCGCTATCACTCTGCACCCTCTCGTGTTTCTTCTTTTTGTTCTTCTTCTTGTCACCAAACGGTGGAGGAGTCTTTTTTCCGGGTATTTCCTGCTCCAAAGACCCATCCAAACTCACATCTGTGCTCGAGCTCGGGTGAACCTCTCCAGGACTGAGTCCTTCTCTACTCCCGTCACTTCCTTCTGAAGATATCATCACGGTGTCATTATTGCTGCTAGAAGCGAACGAAACATCCTGAACCGGTACACTTGTCGATGACACTTTTTGTGAGCCGTCTGTCGTTCTCACGTTGCTGCTTCCAGCACTTGAATCTCCGCTTCCACTCTGCACCATTTCATTGTTCTCTTTATTGCTATTGTTGTCTTTAAATGGTGCAGGAGTCTCTGTTCCGGGTATTTCCTGCTCCAAAGACCCATCCAGACTCACATCTGTGCTCGAGCTCGGGTAAACCTCTCCAGGACTGAGTCCTTCTCTACTCCCGTCACTTCCTTCTGAAGATATCATCACGGTGTCATTATTGCTGCTAGAAGCAAACGAAATATCCTGAACCGGTACACTTGTCGAAGGTGCATCCGTTGATGGCAAGACGCTGTCTATGACGTCGTCCACTGTATTAATCGTCGGTCTGTTGGTCGTTAACACTGTTGGTGTCTCCTCTGCTTCTCCCCCCTCGGACGTTTCTTCAAGTACTTTGGACGCTATTGAAGATGCTATAGAAATTGGAGTTTCTAAAACGTCCGAGGCGTCCACTGGTACTGTTGAATGCGCCTCGTCGAACGTTAAAGACTCGAGCGCAGAGCAATTCGCTGCCAAAACGGCAAGCAAAATCAGTGCGCGCCCTCGTGGCGCCATGGGCCGCGCGCTGCTGCGGAGATGATCGAGGCGTAGGCTGATGGTGTCGCCCCCAAGAGCTCTCGCTTAGTAATGTGGAGAAAGACTTGGTAGGTTGAGTGTTGTGTTGTAACTGTGCTTTTGGTCTGACTAGTGGATGCGGTTTCACAGGTTTTTGAGCTCTAATTGGATTGTAAAATACTTCATTTCTAAGTGAGATAAGAATGCAGAGGGGATTATATTGGACTAGACAGGGAATGGGCCTGTCTCTTGCAGGGTATAGTACATGCTCGTCCGCATTTCTACATGAATGTAGAAATCGGTGGTAAGCTCGCCATCGATCTATACCGGTATGGTCCTAATTAATTGGACTTATTTACGGTTGATTGTCTCGTTTAGGTTGAGTACGTAAAACAAACCCAGCATCAATTTTTGCATTGAGTTTTGTCACTTCTCTAATTTAACAACTGTGTTAAATACATCGAGTTTGAAATGGCCTTCTATTTAGTTGTCTTTATTTTCTACAGAAGCCTAAACCGTGTTTAATACAGACATCCTTGCATCACAAGTGGCCTCACTCACAACATGGTTCTAGAGTTAGCGTCGTGTTCTGCAATGAGCAACTCATCGTGTAGTCTACCGCTGCCTTCACAAGTGATGGACGCAGCTTTTGGTGGATATTAGCTTTAATTAAAGTATCTTTACTGCAACCGCCGACTTCTGCGGACAGACACCATAAATCTTTCACTTCTTTTCTAGTGTGATGCCGCTTTTAACAGCAGTCGGACGTGGAAATCGCACGGCGTCGGCGTTGCAAGTGGCTCCATCAGCAATCGAGTTTTCAGCTTTTGAACGGGGTTCGTGCTACGTCGCGACTTTAAACGTCCGGAATTCAAGTGACCGTGTTCTACGCTTCCGCTTGGCACCACCTCATCCCGCATCTCCTTTCCGCGTGGTCCTTCGAGGTCGTGACATTGCTCGAACTGCAAACGCTACAGTCACTTTACCCGCCGGATTGACGTTGAAATACGAAATCACGTTTCAAGTGGTAGAAAGTGAACGAAATCCAGACGAAGAAGTGGTCGACAGTCCTGCAATTATTCATGACGCTTTACAGCTCAAAGGTGACGATGGATCATCAGTGGAAGTTCCATTGATTGCTCGACGTGCGTGTCCATTGGTTGACGTCTCTCCGTCTCTTTGTCAAGTTGGTCTTGTGGTTCTCACGCAACGATCTGCTCGATTCATTGAGGTGACAAACTCAGGAGCTCGAGCTGGACGCTTCCTGATTGAAGTACTAGATGCAACTGATGCACCAAGTGGTGGAAATCCCAGAGCTTCGATCAGTGTTTCTCCTTCTCGAGGGAAGTTAAAACCTCAGGAGAAAGTAAAGGTGAAAGTTGAGGTACAAGGTCTTGAGACGGGAACGTTTCGAAACATTCTTCGTGTTCGGATCTGGGAATTTGTCAGTAGCGACGAGGAAGAGGAAAAACATGTAAATCTCAGCTCCGACTCAGCATCAGCAGAGAAGATTGTGGATGTTTCGGGGAGTATCGTAGAACATACGGCGGAGTTGGTGCTTCGACAAGGATTGGAACCTGTCACTTCGCTCTTCTTTGGGTCATTATTCGCTGGAGAAATGAAGACAATCGAGACTTTGTTAAGGAATAATGGACCTCAACCATTAGCATTCAAAACATCCATTAGTTTTGGTGGTGGTGTGATGAATGGAGGAGTTACTGGTACTGAAGAAGATCGAGATGCTTATGAACGTCGCCGAGAACTCCGAATAACGCCTACTGATGGCTGGATCGATCCATTCAGTGAAACACTCGTCACGTTTATTTATCATCCACGTGCAAAGACTTCAGAGGAACTTGCGCAACTCGAACGCAAACAAAGCAGTGGAGAACTGGAAAATGGCCATGAAACCGACTTTTCTCCTGCCTCTGAGAGCTCCAACAGTCTCAACTCTTCTCCATTTTTCCTTTTACCCGCTCCAGCACAACTTTTAAGCGCTTTTGCATCGATCAGTTGTGAAAATTTGCAGACTCAGAACTTGACATTTGAAGTCTCAGCTAAAACTTACCTCCCTCGTGTCCAATTATCACCACTTCCTCCGTTGGATTTTGGTCATCTGCGCTCTTACGACCGTGCTGACATTTTGTTATCATTGAAAAACCTATCAGGACTTCCCATCCGCTTTCAAGCTCCGAAAGATGTGGCGCATTACTCTGTTAGTCCACGAACTGGTCGCTTGGATGTTTTACAGTCGCAGAGTCTCGTTGTCAGCTTCGCTCCCACCCAACTAGGAACATTTTCCAGTATTTTATCACTCCGAATTAACGATGGCGTACTGGAAATCCCCGTCAAAGTACTTGGAAAAGCTGCTGTGGTAGGTCCTGTACCTCCCATCAGTGAGAGACTCATTGGTGGACCGTTAGCTTTACCCCTTCATTTTGCACCAAAGTTTAAATTTCTACTACCTGAAGAAGCTAAACAGTCGAAAGGGAAATTATCCCGTCGTTTTCAGCGTCAACCTCCGTATGAAGTTGCAGCGTTGAATGGTACAGCAGCTCTGGATGAGTTTGAATTTCAAGGTACAAACAACACACATTTGACTTACTGCGTTAAGGAACTTGCTCGTCGAGCAGATTTTTCAAGGTACAAACAACACACATTTGACTTACTGCGTTAAGGAACTTGCTCGTCGAGCAGATCATCGTACTGCGTATCACGATTATCTCGCTCAATGCCGAGCTCAACGTGAAGCGAAAGGCTGGCAAGGGAAAGCTCAAGGACTGAAGAAAAGTGTAGCAAGAGCTCGTACGAACAACCAGGAGGAAGACGACGGTCATCGACACTTGGAAGATGTTGATTTAGGCATGGAAAGAGAGAGCAGACCGGAACCTCAACCATTGCGATTACCTTCCTCATTAGCGAAAACAACGGATCCTTTGTGGTTAAGTCAACACCCTACTAGTGGCCAATCCAAGTCATTTTTTGATGAGTTTAAGCTCATCAAGAAGAAGTTCAAAGCAGCAGCAGCTACACCAGCAGAACTGGCAGATTGTGCTCGTACACTGGAGTTTCAAGAGCTTGAACAAGTCGTTTCGGGTCCCAAAACGCTTAATTTTGGTCGTCTTAGTGTCAATGGAAGTGCAACGCGAAGTCTCAGTGTCCAGAACAACCTACAGCGCAACATCCTCGTAAGTCTCCACTTTGGAGCTCAGAAAGAAGGCACTCTTGACGAACTTTCCCGAAAGACGCTTTTAACCTCTCAAGTTGTACCACCACGATCGAAAGCAGGCTTTGACTTGGTCTTTTGCTCGACTAGAGAGCAGTTTTTCCAGCAAGCCATCACGTACTCACTCAATAACGCTCATCAGCGTCAAGTCACCATTATAGCTGAAGTAGCTCCGATTGTCGTGGAACTGGTACCGGAAGAATTACGCTTTGATTTTGGAGCTCTAGATCTAAGCACAACACTAGTGCGAGATGTAGTGATCACTAACACTTGCGACTCGGAAGCTCCGTTCACTTGGACTCGCTTGTCGCTACTTGCCATCCCGGACGGTTCTTCTCGTCCAGAGTCTTCAAAAAGTACAGCCAGAACAACAGCAACAATAGCAGACAAAGGATCAACTACGACCATGACTCCTGTATTTGACGTGATTCCTGCTAATGGCACACTCGGATCATCAGCTACGATGGTTTGTAAAGTGGTGTACACGCCACCACCAATGACTAGCACTGTCTTGTCTTCTTTAGGTATCACACAGCCAACTGGGTCCATGTGGCTCACTCAAATGTTCCAATTGGACGTCACAGGAGGAGAGAAAACCCTCTTAAGCTGCAAAGCGTTGCTGAATGAAGTTAAAGTGGTTTGTCGTGACAAGAAAGTCGAGTTTGGCACCATTTCCGTCGGTGTGGAACGGGAAAAGCGACTGATACTGTCCAACCTCGGACTTCATACACGTGCTGTCTTCTACGCCAGTGTCGATCCACCTTCAATGAGTTCAAGTATTGGGTTACAAGTGGCACCAACTCAAGGAGTTATTGATCCACAAGAAACGACGGAATTGACTGTCAAATTGCTTCCTCATCGTGCAATGACTTTCGATGGAAGTACCAGTACCTCTCACCAAGTAAATATCATTGTGACATTACGTGGTGGTAAAGTACTTCGACTACCAGTAAGTGCTTCCGTTCTAGTCCCTGACGTCTTCCTATTACCTGCTGAGGCGATTGATTTCGGACAAGTTGTTCTTGGTGTTGCAGTGCCGCGTGTGATTTCATTTGAGAATCACAGCTCCATCCCTGCTTCATTACTACTTGATCTCAGCTCTTCAGCTTTCTCCAACGAGTTTGCTTTGGCTACACCATCTCGATTACTTGCTCACCTCGAAGATGCTAGCAACATTTTCGTGCCATTAAGTGATGAAAAGACTGTAAATTCTACGGACAAAGACGGCATTTTGGACGGAGAAGCAGCTCAAAGTATCGTGAAATGTTCCAAGTGGCAGATTTGCTTACCACCTCACGCCACCGTATCGTGTCATCTCGTCTTCACGCCTTTAAAAGAAGGTAGTCATGACCTCATTTTACCACTACAAATTGCTGGTATTGGCTCGAGTTCTGCTAGTGGAGCATCTGGATCGCCAGCTCCTCTTAGACGTCGAGTTTTAGCTCGTGCAATCAAGCCAAAACTTGGTTTCTCGTCCTCGACAATGCATTTTAATCGCTGTGTTATTACTCGAGAAGGGATCCGGAAAGTACCGTACACGAAACAACTTGTGCTTACAAACGAGGAGGAAAAGCCACTTCAGTGGCAGATCGACACTGTTCGTTTACGTCAAGGAAATCTCGTCACCTTTGCTGCTGGAGCTGCTGCTGCGACGATTGCAGCTACAAGCGCAAGTTCAGGAACTTCACTCGCGAAACGAATTGCTTCTGCTAACCCAACGAATAGTGCGATGGCTGTCGTTTTCCATCTCGCTCCTGATCGAGGCGAGTTAGCACCAGGTGAACAGGTGACAATTCGAGTGAGTTTCTTACCTTTGGATGCGGTGGAATACTCAGAAGATGAACTACCACTACTAGTGAATGGAGAAAAGTATGTGAATTTGAGCTTGAGAGGCGAAGGAATTCATCCGCATTTGTCCTTTTCAACGAATCGAGTCGTACTCCCGACAGTTCCACTTGGAGTGACTGCAACTGCGAGTTTTCACCTACTTGCTACTGGTTACGACCACTTAGAAGTGACTTGTCGAGTACCGCTAGATACATCTCGTGCTCCACTAACTGTGGTGTTTCCAAGAGGGAAAACACTGAGTATGGCATGTCCTAGTATTCCAGTGGAGCTTCGATTCGCTAGTACTGCAAGTGTGGCGTTTAACGCACGACTCGAATTCTTTGATGCTGATGGCAATTCGTTCGCTTTACCAGTCGCTGGTTGTGCTGACAATTGTTTGTTTACGAACTACACTTTTCTGCAAACGAATGGACTTGCTTCAGAGCTTTTGGGAGATGTCAGCTGTTCACCACATAGTGGAAAATTGGATGCAGACTTGGATAACAACTTGAAAGTTACAGTAGCAAACAACAAGAACTCGAACTCTGACGGAAACCCTCCCAATACGTTCCAGTTCTACACACACCCATCCGGTCGTTTTCCTATCTATTTACTATCAACGCGTCAAGCTCAGACTGAAGTGGAGAAGAGTAAAGAAGCTGCTTCAGTTTCAATACAATCACCGAATGGATTTGTAGTTGTAGAGCCAACAACTGGTTTAGAAGAAGCCGATCTCTGCCTACCTACAAGTCACTCAATTTCACTACTCACGGAACAACCTTTTGGTAAAAATGCCACCAATTTGACGTTTACAGAAGGCGAAATTCAGCTCATGATGCAATACCTTAGCGCCAACTTCCTTCGGACTCCTGTTGTTCGATTCCCAGAGGATTTCGCGGACAATTCGGGTCGACCGTTGTATGACTTACTCGACATGATTTGTATCAAGAAACCGGGAGGATTGGCAGTCCCTACTCTTCGAAAAGCTGGAGGTAAACATGCGAACTTAAAGCGAAAGAATGCCACAACAGAAGCTACGAAAGCAAATGGAATGACGGGGTCAACTTCCACAACAACCTCTCAACCTTCGAAAAAAGACCAACTCACTCAATTTACCACCCAATACGTTGAGTTACTGCGATTCCTTCGCTCTTATGGGGCGATGGTACACGATGTTTTCCCCGAACATTTACTAGCTCAGGAGTTTTATCTTCGAGCTTGTGAGAGTCCAGACGCAGATCCAGCACTTCTCTCGTCTCCATCGTACGTGACGTTACCATTTGTGGCGAGAAGACGAGTGTTGAAAAACGAGTGGCGTTCCGTGAGTATTTCGGCGTGGATGAAAGTTTTGTACCAAGTCATCAAGTGTTTTTTGCTGTCTCGTATCACGTGGAAAGGGTATCAGATGCAACAACAAGGAGACAATGAGACTTCCAATAGTGAAGTTGGTACTCGTAATGAGAAACGCAAGTGTGAAAAACAACCAAATTCCACTGGAAGAGCATGTCAAGGTAGCAATATCTATAGTGAGGCGGAGATGGTACTGATTCAATGGCTCTGTGATCGTGTACGCTATCTCCACAAACCGCAATATCCAGCAAATACTCCCTTAGTTTCACTTGGAGGTTCAATACTCGAAACGCAACTTCTTGACTTTGGGCGAGACTTACGTGATGGTCGATGGCTCTTTCATTTAGTAGCAGCTCACATTCCAACGCTTTCAATTGATCAGCTAGCGTATCATTATTTTCGATGGATGCCTGAAGCTACCACTTCTCGTTCTCGAAGACCTCTTACAGCTACTCAATTGCAGCATCACGCGGACATTTTGCTACAGACTTTGGGAGCTTTTGGCCTTGATTTTGGCTTGGATTCAAGTCGTTTTCTACGGCGATACACAGGACGGGAGATGCTCTTGTTGCTGCTTCACTTGCAGCAGACGCTCCCTCAGTTTATCCCCAAAGCTACGATTGAATTCCGTGGTGGATTGGGCCAAGTGATGGAAAAAAGCATCGAACTAAAGAATCCAAGTGCTCGACCACTACGGTACCACGTTTTCTTGGATAAATTGGATGGAAATTCAGGTGGAGGGACAACTACAACTGAGACGAGTGCTGGAGCGAGTGAGTTTACTATCGAGTCAACCGAGTTGGTGCTTGATCCAGGGAAAACCGTCGCGTTTGGCGTCACTTTTCGACCTCGTTTTTCACGAAAAGTGACAGCTCGTCTCGTGTTTCAAGCGGATCGAGGAGAAAGCGCAGGGACTTCTTTGGTCGGTGGGGGTGGCGCAACAATGGTATTTATGCTGGAGTCTAACATTGTATCTCGAAAACCTGTCCGGATTATTCAGTTGGAGACGAAAACGTACGAGAAACGCGTCGAAGAGATCGTGATTGAGAATCAATTCCCTGCGAACGCGACTTTCAACTTGTCTATGACTCAGTTCTCCTCCGAAACTGAAAAAGCCACTGGATTCGCTAGTTTCGGGTCTTTAACTGGTGTCCAGCCATCATCTAGAGGAGGAAATCGACGACGTTCTATTCAGGATAGAAATGGTGCTGGAAATCAAGATGGAACTACGTCTTTAAACATCGGAATGGGCTCGGATGTCGTCGGGGTTTCTAGTAAGAAACGTGCTAGTTTTTCCACCAAAAATCGTGGAGAAGAGGGGGATTTTTCGTGGTGTTTTTGCAGTCAACAAGCTTTTTATTTAACTGAATTCGGTACGTCTGGAAGTATCAGTAACGTAACTGGAGATGACTCTTCTAAAGTAGAAGGAAATGCTGGATTGTCTGTACCTCCGTCTGGAATTGGTTTGGGCTCAGGAGCTACTGTAGCTGTCCGAAAGAACGGATCTGCTAAAGTGAAACTTGAATTTCTACCACTGGTTCCTGGTAATTATCGCTGTCAATTGTTATTTTTGGATGAAAATCTGGGCGAATTTCTCTACGAAGTGCATGCTGTCGCACACCTACCAGCAAGTCTAGAAACGTTAGAAATACAATGCGAAGCTTCCTCTGTTGCCAATGGACCTGGTGCTCAAGCTGCACGATTTCGATTTGTTCGCGAGCTGACAATTCCAGTAAAAAATCCGCTTTTAAATCGTGCGTTAACAGTCTTTGTGGATCGTGCAAATGGTCAATTACGTACGAAATTAAAGGACGGACTCAAACGATGTGAAGAGAATCACCATACAAACTTTCACGTGGACTTTAATTCGTCCTATTTCTCTGCAAACATCCCCGAAGTGACACTTAGTACTGGTTTAGGAAAATCATTACCGGTTTCTGGCCGTTCAGATGGCTCCGGAATCGATTCTGCTGGACCAAAAGTGCCTCTGAAAGCAAATCAGGCACGATTTGGTCCTCCTCGATCGGTTGTGGCTGGTACCAATAGCGTTCTCATTGATTTCCAGCCTAAAGGTGCTGGTCGTTACGCTTGTAAGTTGCTTCTCCGTTCTCGAAACGCCGTTTTTGGCAGCAGTGATCTGCGCGTGTACGACCTTGTCGCTAAAGTGAAGGAACCAAATGTGAAAACACAGTTGGAATTCGTCGCCCCAGCGCGTCACAGCATCGTCCAGGAGATTCCGATCTCGAATCCAACTGATACGATTTGGTCACTTAAAGCCATTTTCAGTCATGGTAATACGGACAATGTAGGTAGTAGCGCTTTAGCTGGGAAAACACCAGCTTCCATGTTCTCCGGACCGACGTCATTGGTAGTACCAGCAAAACGCTCTGCTAGTTATCCACTGACCTTCACCCCATCTTGGATATACCACGAGACTAGAACGTTTGTGCTTTTGAACACTACAACTCAACAGCAATTTGAGTTCGAACTGAGTGGCTATGGGGAAGAACCTCTTGCGCAAGACCATATTGTGCTTAACTGTCAAGCTCGTTCCAGTATCATCCACAACTTTGACGTTTTCGCACTTCCTGGAGCAGATACGAACGGGTCGCAAGTGTTTAAAGTGGAGTCCGATTTACGAGATGTGATCGGAGATTCGACGACTTCAGTCCCTAATACTAGTGGACGTATCGTTAAATATCCACTAACGTTTAGTCCGCTAATGAGTGGGTCGTACTTTGGTTCGGTAACTTTCACGAACGAAGCAACGAACGAGTATCTCTGGTACACAGTAGAAGCATCAGTTAGTCCACCTGAACCAGAAACAACTCTGGAAATGCGAGCACCAGTTCGTGGTGCAGTAGGCATTGAGATTGGTTTAGCGAATCCATTGGATAGTGACACCATCTTTACAGTTGAATTACGTGGACGTGGTTTGCTTGGACCGTCGACTTTTACGCTAGAAGCTCGACAGTCCGGGGTATACGAGTTAGTATACTCTCCCCTGCTACTAACAAGTGGAAGTGGAGAAGAAGGTGCCATCCTCTTTTCAAGTGAAGCTGTGGGTCAGTTCTGGTACAAACTCACTCTTGTAGCTGAAGCTGCTTTAGCACAACAACTGGATGATATGTCGTGTGCTGTAGGAGATGTTTGTACACAACCATTATGGCTACAGAATCCAAGCAACCAAGAGCTTCACCTGCAACACAGCATCACGAATACTCGCAACTTCTCCATCAAAGGTTCTAGTAATACGACAGGAAATAATGGCAGTAAAACGTCGACGCGTGTGTTGCTACCTGCATTCGGTCGAGTTAGTGTGATTGTGGAGTACACACCGTCCTCCTTGTCCGATTTCGAGAGCACCAGTATCGTTTTTGCTGAAAAGGACGTGGCTAGTGACTGGGAATTTACTGTTCGAGGTCGCGGTCGAGCACCTAGCGTCATGAAACCTCTTGTGGTCTTTGCTCGAGTGAACGAAGCAGCTTCGACGCTCTTTACCTTTAAAAACCCATTTGCAGCACCACTTCAAGTTGATGTGAAGCTCGTGACTGAGGATTCGGAGCCTTCTGGATCGACATCACTGTCTTCTACGCATAGTGTACCACCTCCTGTATTTGATATGCTTCTGAAAAAACGTCGTGTTCTTCTTGAAAGCTTCGGACTCCTCCAAGTTCCGATCTCATTCATACCTCATGTAGTGAGTGAAACACGCGCAGAGTTAATCGTCCATGGCAGTGAAGAGTATGCAGAATTAGAGTGGCGATATCCGTTGCAAGGTGTAGCTGAAGCACCACTTCATCCTCGTGTTTTAACTGTTTTAGCCTGTCAAGCACGTGATTCCGTTGAGAAACGAGTCGAGTGTCAACTACTTGCAGCGCCTGATAACATGAAACTATCCGAAGAAACTTTCACTGTCGAGTGGGAGATAGACGCGAGCAGATTTGGTGCCATGGCTACATCTACTGCTATTGAACGTACGTTGACAGTCACTCCAATGTCTGTTCCTTCAAGCTCCGAATCAATTCATTCCCTGTCGTACACAATTCACTTTGAACCGCTACGTCCGTACCGAGGATTAGTCACGTTGCTAGTGAAAAAGAACAGTGGCGGGTTATGGCGGTTTGATGTGTCTTTAGATGCAAGTGACCCACCTGTGGACGATGTACTCTCCATAGAATCAAGCCTGAACCAAACTTCGTCCGTCAGTTTCCAGCTTTGCAACCAATTTCGACACTCGGCAGCTTTTCTCGCGGAATTTTCTGCCGGCTCCTCCAGCGCTTTCACAGTGTACCCAGCCGAAGGAGAGTTACCGTCATACGGCAGTGAGGATGGCGCCGTCTTGGTTGTATCCTTTACTCCGACGGGGTATGGCAAAATGCAGTCTGGACAGCTTCTAATTTGTACAGAGGAAATGCAGTGGACGTTTAACGTGAAAGGAGTTTATTCGGATGCAACTCCAAGCAGTCGAGCTAGTGGACTTACAAGTAGTTTGAGTCTGAGCTCAAATGCTTCACGCGTACGACTAGGAATCACAAACAGGAGCAATGGATTAACAAGTAGTGAACAACAGGTAGAAAGGACTAAAAGACGATCAGTTAGACGAGGGAACAGTTAATCGGCGTGCTGCATAATGCTGTTTAATGATTTTTTGATAAACTGCGTTGTGCTACAAAAGCCCATTTTTAATTTAGAATTTGTAAAGAGCGTACTGTCGACTATAAGTTAAATAAGCTGCATCAAAATAAACGATGGGGTTCAAATATTAAAGTCATAGTTACATGTACTATACTACCGACTGTATGACGTCGGCAGAAACACAAATGTTTTGGCGTTGCTGCTGAATTGTCAACCGCGAGCACCTAATAACTCAGCAGCTTTACCTCCACTTTAACGGGATCCGAATCGGAAAACTTCATTTCAGAAGCAAACACTGACCATCGGAATCCGATGGTAAGAGTTTTTTTGCTTCGGAAATGAAGTTTTCGCTTTGCCCACGTTGAATTCAGGATAAGATCACTATAAATCACTCGTCCCATTTTGCAGTCTAAAGATAAATGTACGCTGTAAACATACTATTATAGTAATCGGGTGAGCTCTAACTTATTTTGTGTTGGGCATCAACGCCAGCCACCAGAATTTGATTTTGTCACGCTTCGCCGAACTGCGCCAGGATTAAGTCAAGCTTCGTCGAGCTTCGTCAAGTTTGAGTCTTTTTCTGGAGCTTCGTTAACCGAATGGATCTATTTCCACTTTCTGCAAACCGAACCATTCACGACACCTACAACCCTGTTAGGCTATGCTTGGGCTTCCACAATGTTAGTTGATTGCCATTGATGAAAGCTAAAAACAAATGAGGAGATACTGTATGAGGATCTTTGAACAGACTGAACGGTCATCCTTTTCAGGGCGATGTGAGCTCTGAGGCGGTGCACTGATTTTCATACCACTCTTGTTATGTTTCGTGTTTGGAACTACAGAGACAGGCGTAAGCGTGCGTACATTGTACAGTGTAGCAAACTCAGGTCCGCCACCGTCGTCGCATCTGCAGTCCAATTGGAGCGATACGATCCTTTGTCCTTTTGCTTGTTGCATTTGTGAGACGAAGCTCATCAGTGGTTCAGTGGTTTTGATGGACAAGGTAGGAATAACGATCGACGACTCGACGTTCAAGAGCAGAAATGATGATATCGCTGGGATTACCAGAACGAATTACGGAATATATATACTGTACTGTACAGAAGTGTAGCCTTCTAAAAGATTTGAACCCCAAAGTCACGTTCGGCGTGCTTTCGGAGACGGTTCGAGGAGTGGTGCAGTGTGGTTCTGGGCGCGATCTTCATTGACAATGCAAGGGTAAGCAACTCTGACGAGCACAATGGGCCAGCAATTACTTAAGTATATGCTATCCTTTTAACTTTTTCTATAGCAACATAAACGCAATGGTAGCAATCATCTTATTTGGGACACATACAATTTTTTGTGATCATATCACAAGCCTCACGTGATTGTCACAAAATAAAGGCGAAAATAATGTACGCTTTCCGTCATTCCCAAGTGGTACGTGGTACCAAGTTCACTTTCCATATTTTGTCCAATCGCTGCGTCCTGATGAGAATCAGGCTCACCGGCAAAAAAGGATCGAGGTTTGCCGAAGCGTCGGGAGCTCTCGAATCGAGTTCAAGCTCAGCCCAAAGCCACTTAAATTCTCACCGTCCCAAACGTGGACGTGGGGTTCCCATAATAACCGCCCGAAAAAACCACCAGTTCGCACTTCTGACAGCCTGACAAAGCACTCGCTACTTGACGCTCAGCCACCACGACACAAGTAAAGAGAAAGCGAACGACAAAATGTTTCGGAAGAAGACGCAGGGCCCCGTGGTCGACGAAAAGGTGCGGGATAATGCGCAATAGTAAATCCTCCCCCAGTTCTATATTAGTAAATAATACTTGGATGCGTCGGAATAAAACTCTTATTGGACTATTTTTTGTGATTTAGGACGCACCAGCGGACGCAATTTCACCGGCAGTGCCTGTAGAGGCCTCTCGAGTGCGTCGAAGCTACAATTTGGAGGACTTTGATCTGATGGCTACATTAGGCACTGGTACTTTTGGTCGCGTCAGATTGGTGCAACTTAAAGGTGTGGGATCGTTCCACGCCCTCAAAATCCTCAAGAAGAGCGAAATTCTGAGACTACAGCAGCTGCACCATATTAAGTGTGAGGTGGAGATTTTGAGCAGGATTCAACACCCATTCATTGTCAACTATTTGGGCCATTTCCAGGACGAACGGAGACTTTATTTGGTGCTTGAGTACGTGCAGGGTGGAGAGCTCTTTTCGTACTTGAGACGACAAGGTCGCTTCCCCGACCAGGTGGCCTGTTACTACGCATCTCAATTGGTGCTGGCCATGGCTTATCTCCATGCTCAGCATATTATCTACCGAGATCTAAAGCCTGAGAACCTGCTCATCACGTCGGAAGGGTCGCTCAAGATCACGGATTTCGGCTTTGCTAAGATTGTCGAGGACAAGACGTGGACACTTTGCGGGACACCCGAGTACCTCGCGCCCGAGATCATCCAGAGCAAAGGCCACGGCAAGTCAGTGGATTGGTGGGCGCTCGGTGTGCTTATCTACGAGATGCTGGCGGGTTATCCGCCATTTTACGACGAGAACCCGTTCGGCATTTACCAGAAGATCCTGGACGGGAAGATCGATTTTCCGAAGCACATAGACTCCAAGGCCAAGGACCTCATTAAGAAGCTCCTTTCACAAGACCGCACCAAGCGACTCGGTACGTTTTAGTCATGGATTATAGTGTTTGGGTGAATTGAGAGCTTACTTCTCGATTGTTTTTTAGGGTGTTTACGGGGCGGATCGGAGGATGTGAAGAAACATAAATATTTTGGCAAGGTAGATTGGGATGCCGTACTGGCACGCTCGGAGACACCGCCGTACCTGCCGCCAGTTGGGGGACCAGGAGACCATACGCACTTTGACGAGTACCCAGACTCGCCTGTGGATGACTCGGTTGTGCTGTATGGGGAGGACAGGGCGGCCTTCGACGTGTTTGACCAATTTTAAGTTCAAAATAAATACTTTTCCATGTCTGGTGATGTGTTTAGTTGACCAATTCATGCAGAAAAAACTTATGTTTGTAGTGTTGAAATTTCGACACGAATCTGAACTTCACATCCTGAATTCTAGCGTTTTATGGGATCGGATTGGCCACTTCGTGCGATGCTACAAAAAGATAACTCAGAAAGTAACCACAAACGTTAATTAAAAAAAAACATTTATCTCGAAATAGGATGACACTAATTTAAAAAATTGTCAATCTTCCTCACTTCCTATTGTGTTTGCTAGGTTGAATCACTCGCAGTAACCTCGCCGTCTGTTCCTCAGCGGCTGAAGCTGCATCAGGTATTTCCATGCCTTCACTTACAGAATGGGAGTTTTGTGCTGGCACTCGGTAGACTGTTACGTCTCCTGTTGAGTCCCCCACCACCAACACTGGCGCTTTCGGTGCAAAAGCCACTGTCGTGCATTCCAACGGCACTTCTACCATTGTTGTCATCATAACTACGTTCGAAGATGCGTTGACGTCTCGGTACATATCATCGTCTAGATCGACTTTCGGTGTCAAATCTCGGGAACTCGAATTCAAAGCATTTGGGTCCAGTGTTGGAGCCACTGGGGCGACCACCGAGATGTATTTCTTGGGGAAATGACGTACAATTGGGTCTAAAGTGGACTGAGCGAGATCCCAGAGCTCGATTCGACCATCTTCAGCCACAGCTGCGAACACAGCAGCATCACTTGGACTCCATGAAGCACCTAAAACTGCTTGTGCCAGGTCAACTGAGTGGAAAGTGAGTGTGGCGTCACCGTGAGGGTCGGCTTGATGCCAGAGCTTAAGACTCCAATCACCAGAGCATGAAAGGAAGAGGTCGTTGCAAAACGGAGACACGAGAAGCTGATACACTGGTCCTGTGTGTCCGATGTACGTCTGCAGATACTGTTCATTGTACGATACAGAGCACTTGTGAATCAAACCGTCCTCAGTACCCACGAAATATACGGACGGATCTCCTTGGCTTGCAAACGCCAATGAACGGCCGCTAGCTTGACGCGAAATAACGCCATCACTGCCACCTCCACCTCCATTTGAGCCTGTGGCGGCAGTTCCTACACCTCCCAGCAGTGGATTTGGCGAGCGTTTGAGAGTCATCAAATCACTGTAACTTAACCCTTTCTTAAGACTCCATTCAACAATGCGACCATCAGCTGATACACTGACAACGCTTTCTCCTCCAGCACGCGCCACCCATCGGACTTGCCACACTGCATCGAGGTGTTTCCCACTCATACCAGAGCTAGTAGCAATGGGTACAGGTACATGCTTCACTGTAGTCGGTTCCGTTGCTGGCGTACTGGTCGACAAAGTCGAGTTGGTGGCCACCGGATCATCTTTACGAGTATCGTAGATAGCCACCACGCCATCAGCAAACCCAACAGCGAGGAGATACGGGTGGGCAGTACTGAAATCAATGGATGTCACCCCTATAGGTAAGTGGTAAATCCGTTCCGGGTATTCTGGATTGGTCAGTGACCAGAAAAGCACTAGTCCATCATTCCCAGTCCCCTTTGTAGCTCCTGCAGCAGGTACATTTTGTCCCAGTCGAGTTACTGGACTAGTAGTTGTTCCTGTTGGAACAAGACCTGGAACTGGAGAAGCTTTTTCTTCCGCTTGATGTGAGACCTCTCCACGTGCGTAGGAAACTGCTAATAGATCATCATTAGCTGTATTCCAAGCAAGACAAGACACCGTTCGATCCCGAGTAAGTTCACAGCGAAATGACCATAATTCTTCCAGCTCGGGAGTGCTTTTTATGCCGGGCGAGAATGAACCTGAAGGTCCAGCTCCAATGGTAGTTGGAAAGCCCATTCCCAGCATCGGCACAACACTTGGTAGTTCGGGAACTCTTTCTGTTGTCTCGAGGATCGGAAAGTCACGGTACCGTACATGTTGTTGATGATACACGTTTTGCTGTACAGCTCTTTCCACGATGTTCGCCATAAGCAACAGCGACGCCGACCCCATAACATGTGAAGTCCGTTGACGAGCGATGATCTCGCCAATATCCACGTTTGTGTTGGCTCGAGCGTACACATTATTGGACTTTGCGTCGCCACTACCGTGTGCTGCACTACTGAAAACCCCCCGTGATGCATTCGCTACACTCATACCAACTTGAGAATTGGTAGCAGCGCTACCGGAACTGGCACCATCACCTCCTGTTTGACCACCAAAGTCTTGGGAAGCTCCGGCAGATAAATTCCCTCCACTATGTCCACCAAGGACCGACGCGTTGGAGTTTCCTGAGAATGCTGCTACTGCATTGGATCTCTGGCTGTCGAATACTCTGGACTTCTGACTGTACGCACTACTGTGACTATGTTTATCTCGAGTCTTGCGGTTGGGTCTCGAAGCGTGGTGCTGTCTTGCTCGCAGGTCTTCGACGATATCTCCATCAACATCCAGAACACAACCAGGAGAAGCCAACGTTGCCCCCACGATCTCTTCCACTTGTTGTTTCAGCTGGATATCCCCAACTCCCCCACCACCAGTTCCTTCTACTCCGGAAGACGATGTAGCGGCTGACGTACCATCCATAATCTCTTTCGGTTGTCCTTCACTTGCTGTTGCTTGATTTTGCACCTGCGAACCGGCACCTGGAGCGCTAATCTCGTCCGCTTCTGCATTGATCTCGTCTTCCATCTTGGCGCAATCGTAGATATCCCAGTCTGTTGCCACACAAGCAGCATCACGAGTAGCAGGTGGAGCTGTCATCACCTCTTTAGCTTTCTGTGCTAGTTGCAAGGTTTGTGCTCGACCGGCGACGTACTTGTCACTCCCCTTCTTTTGTGCACAAGTAGCTTGGTAACGTTTGTTCCTCGTAGTTACTGCAGCATGATTCGGTGCGTCTTGGGC
The DNA here is from genome assembly GCA_024679045.1 of Phytophthora brassicae. Classification (NCBI taxonomy): domain Eukaryota; phylum Oomycota; class Peronosporomycetes; order Peronosporales; family Peronosporaceae; genus Phytophthora; species Phytophthora brassicae. The sequence goes on along the minus strand of JAIKVB010000037.1, from coordinate 9,328 downwards.
CACACAAACACTACGGAGTTCAAACAGCATCTCAGTCGCAGTCTCCCCCAAAGTCACGGTAATAGGGCGACGTGCAGAGATTAATCCACTGGAAGCTGTCAAGGCTTTCTTTCCTCCATTAAGGAGGGGCGTAGTCGACACCACTGCAAGAGTTGAGCCTGCTACAAGGGGGTCGAGAACGGTACTTTTTCCTTTGTCTTCAGAAACTTCCGAAGTTGTAGCTGTCGTCAGCTGAGACTTGCTTTCCTCCTCTTGGTTGGAAGAAGGTACTGGAGTTTGGTTAACAATACTGGGTTTAACCTCCTTTCGAGTGATTCTACTCGTCATATTCCCGGTCACAGACGACGAGCTTTCATTGTCCGAGTCATTGTCAGTCGAAGAAGCCGACATATTGCTGAACATCATACTAGCACCAACCACCGAGCCACCAATAACGGATGCTCCTCCACGAGAGTTTTTCGTTCGACTGCCTTTGCATCCTTTACCTTTATTTCTTGGATCAATGCTACCACTTGTCGATGGTTTAATTCGACTTACAAGTAAAGACTGAGGGGTGACATCCAGTCCATCCAGATACACGCGAGTGGAATGACCTGAACCGTGACCTGAAGCTCCTCCGTTTACATTAGCGACGCTGCCATTGACGCGTCGACTGGAATTCGAGACGGATGAAGCGCCAATGATCCGAGATCTCCCAATCGCATCTCGTTTACTTCCATGAACTTGTTTCGAGCTGCTTCCAACTGGAATCTTGGCACTTGAGGGCGTCGCCATGGCAAATACACCAAAAGGACTTTTAGATTATTAGAGTCGAGTCTTTATTTGTGAAGAGACGCGGGTGATTGAGACGTCGTTTGCAGATCGGCAGTCAGGAAAAAGTATAAGTGGCCGTACAGCTAATGCACAGGTTTCCATTGAATTGTATACTACTACGTAGTATTTATATTAGTAGTATTTGTTCAAGGACCCGCAATGTAATTGGTCCGAGAATCTTCAATAGTGCAGAGAAAGATCTGACCTTTAATTTAATGAATAGCATTATTATTTATGTAGCACTTGTGCTCTTATAGGGAATAGTACTTAGAATCAGCAACTACTGTTTATAGAAATAGTACTATTATAAATAGCATTATTTTTGGAAATGAAAAATATGACTCACGCACTGATATTCCCCGCAGACCTGGTTTTAGTCTACATAACATCGTCATTAACTCGGGTGGGGCTTTGGACTGGATCTTCGTATTCAGATTGTTGCTCAGTGGATGACTTCCAACGACGAAGTCGTGGTGCTATTGGGTAATCTTGACGTCGTGGAAATATACCCGAATTCCTTTTACTTAATGTTGGCCTAGTGGATCGTGTCCTTTCAGTAAGCTTGGGCAATTCTTCAACCAGGGTTTCCATTTGTTCCTCACTCTCACTGTACTTCCGAACTTCATCTTGTCGTAAAGTTATCGGTGGACTTCGCGACTGGAAATTGCAAGCATCGTCCTCAAGCTCTAAACGTGAAGTGACAATTCCTGCAAGCATCGTCCTCAAGCTCTAAACGTGAAGTGACAATTCCTAACTGCTTTATAAGCTGTCTCCGAGCTCCTTCACGGCTTTTCAAGAACAAATTCTTGGCTTCGAGTGCATCCACGTTGCTTATCTTAGACAATAATTCCATAGCCGAGCGGTAGATGTACGAATCTGCTAGTTGATCTTCAATGGTTTCTACATTGACCGTCATAGGAGCACCTCTTGACTTTCGTAGACTGCGCTTCTTCGCATTTCCAGACCTGGTCCATGCTAACTTGTTCCGAGCACGATACTCTGGGAATTCAAGCAATAGATTCTCATAAGGCTCATGATCAAGACGATACAATTCAGCAACAGTAACAGTAGAGCACGTCTCAAGACGGGACATTCCATACAGCAGAGAGAGCTCTCCGAAAAACTCTCCTTGATCGCGGATTGATTCACTAGAGCCCATTTTCACGGAGATCCGACCTTGTGCGATGAAGTACATACTACGGTCCATATCCCCGACAACAAACACTTGTTCGTTCTCCGAGCACACTACAAACTGCAAACAAACGAGCAGAGCGCGCAAGAATTGGTCGTCCAGAGCTGTAAATGCTTTCACCTGTACTGCAAAGCTGCAAATTGTGGTTAAAACAACATCTTGATACAAGGCGCGCGAGACATGCTCTACTGCTTTGAACTCAGCTTCTCCCTTGCGACGACGCCATAGCCGAGCGTAGTAAGCTTTAACATGGCACTTAATCTCTTTCGGGACCTCGTTTTGCACTAAATAGTGCTGAAGCTGGCCCAATGTCTGGTCAAACGAAGCTTCTCGCCTCGATCGAGCGTCAAAAAGCTCACCCTGTGCACCTACAAGGGAACCGTAGATATAGAGACTCCAAAGCATAATTGCGAGCTCCGTCATAGCCTCCACATAGTTCATGGCAAGCATATCTCCATAAAAAAGCGTTGAAATACATTCCATGGCATACAGTAAAGATTGTAAATACTTACCCATAAGAGAAATGGACGAGGTTTCAGCCAGTCTCCTGATTTTAGAAACGTTGCTGGGCTGATAGAAATGGTCGAGGTTGCTTGTGAAAAAACATACACAAGCCAAGAGATGACCCATGGCGAGGTATGTTGCCAAACCGCGTAGAAAAGACAGTAAAGCCTCGTTCGCACGGACTGTTTCCTTGTCAGCTACACACTGTATGAGTTTATCAAGTAATGGCTCCACTCGTCGAATTAGTAAGAGACGATTCACGCGTAGCAGTTGACGAGTCATCCACCAAGACGCATCGACAGTATCAGAGATAGAGGAGACGTTTACAAGTGGAATTCTCACTTGTGGGAAGACCAGCAGAAGCTCAAAAGGCAGCAGAGCAATGACATCAACATACAAAGATGATTTACTTGTGGGAAGACCAGCAGAAGCTCAAAAGGCAGCAGAGCAATGACATCAACATACAAAGATGATTCCGAGTCCAACTCACGTCGAAAGTTCACTTTACGGTCGTTTTTGAGAATATTTTGAGTTGAACAATATTTGTGTCGTAGTCTGCCAGCGACGTCCAAAATACACAAAAAGTCTAATACAAAATCAATTCGTGACCAATTTTGAAGAAATTGGGTTGAGAAATACGCCAGATCTGCTGAGAAACACACCTTGAAGGTCGTCAGTAGCAAATGATACAATGCAACGCATAGCATGAGAGTATCCCACATTATCTCCCAATAACGAGCAACTTTTTGAACTTTTCTCGACTTGAACCATCGATTAATGTGCAGGCAAGTGCTGTTCCTGACAAGATATTTGGGTGAAATCCGGCTCAAAAACTGAGAAGTAGGCGTCGATTTGCTTTCATTTTCTGGATGAGAAGATACTGGAGGGTTATGATGTTTCCACGGATATTTCAAAGTCGAAAACTCCATGTGTTTATGTTCTCGTAGATGCAGAGAGCGCCGTAAGATTCCAAAGTCAAGTCCAGCGGTGCTTTCGACGGACTGTTTGGCTTCATTTTGACGCATTTCTTCGAAGAACTCGGAGCCAAAGTGTCGTAACGACTTGGAGCGTTTATGGCTCCTTTTAATGATACCTTTTACGTAATTCCCATGATCTGCACTGAGTTTTGTCGCGATAAGGGAAAGTCGACGGGGTTTTAGTCCATTAAGCGTACCAGAACTTCGATTTGGCGTAGTTGTCACGGGTATTGTAGTCGAATTCCTATTACTAGGCGATTTGGTGTGTTGTACTTGTTGTTTTCGGATCCCAAGCTCATCATAACGGAACGAACGAGTCCGAACTTTGTTTCGAGCCACCCGAATCTTAACTGGAGATGGTTCAAAGGCAGTAGCTGGTCCATTTCGAAAATATGATGTCTCTGACGGTGCATTCGCTTTCAGTAATTCATCAACTCGGTAATTTGCTGTCATTAGAAGCTTAAACCGCGTCCAGCATTCACTTTCAAGCTGCTGAAGATGCTCATCGGTCAGACTATTGCGGACAGTCTTGTTGATTGAGTTTATATCGACCATAAACTCAAGGTTTTGGATACTGGAAGTGTTGCTGTGGCCAACTGGAGTGGGTAAATCTCCGATCCAACTTCGATAAAAGCCACTCAATCCAGTGGAAATTCTTCCTCTAGAAAAGCTGCGAAGGCTTCGACTTGATACAGTCGAAGCGGATCGTGGATTGGAATGTAAAGCTACAATATCCGGGTAAAATCTCTTCATACACTCGCCCGTTTTTGCCTGAAGATACGCCGCTTTCTTCTCTAAAAGTTTGAAATCTGTTCCTGCAATAGGAATTTCAGTATCAACAGCTACTGCTGGTGTGGACCTGACTTGAGCTAATACTGGCGAAGAAGCAAAAATTGAGGTACTAGTTGGTCTGCGGTTTAAAAGAACGACAGATAACCTCCTTTTCGCTCTGGAAGTTCCAACGACCGCTGCAGCAGTAGCTTGAACACGACGGGATGCAGCTAATAGTCGCAGTGTTTTATTCGCTGTATGTAAACTTCCTCGCTGATAGCGCTGTAAACGCTTGTGAACCCATTCAAGTATGGCATATTGAGCATGTTTCTGGACTTGAGCATCGGATAGATCGCCATTACTAGCCCAGAGCTCATCCCAGTCATATTTCGTGACGTAAAGTACTTCACAAGAGCTTGTGGCTCGCACCGTTGCAAGTCTTCGCTGACCTGACAAAAAGAACGAGACTTCTCCAAACACGGCACCTTCCATCAAGACAGCGAGACTTGTGACTGAAGTGGTCCAAAACACAGCTGCAAGTCCTTTACGAAGCGTACACAATCGATTTCCATACGTTCCTTCAACAATAATATTGTCACCAGGAAGGAAAAGTTCGGCTTTCAATCGTAAAGCTAAATTGTTGATTTGTGACGAAGTAAGGTACCGACCAATTGGTAAAAGAGAAATCGACATGCCATACACTTCAAGCATGAGTTTTAATCGGAGATTGGCCGATAAATCCTGAAAAGTATCGCCAAGATCTTCACCATTAGAATGTTTTAATTGTTCATGAAAGAAATAATTCACACGTTGTACTAAAACTGAGGGTAATTCGTGCTCTTTCGCAAAATTGTCAAAATTGGCGAGGCGACTTTGATATTGCTTTGTATCTCTACTAAGTTCTTGAAGGAGGTCCGAAATCTCTTCTACTATATGACCAATGATAAAAGTACAACATAGACAGGTAAATCCAGCCCATAATGTAGCTGCAGTACTTCGAGGAACAATTTGACGAGACCCAGCAAGAAGCAGAGTCGTAATAGCCCAATAGAAAGCTCGAGCGTACAGTACGGAAAGGGAATAATGAGAGTTTTCAAGTACTTTGTCCGAGTTAATCCAGCAACGTTCATTATGTTGACATTCCAACTCGGAAATCCGATAGAAGACACAACCCACGTAATGCGCCACAAGTACAAGAACAATCATTAATTTCACGGGACTTAAGTACGCGGACACATTATGGGAGGCAAAATGCTGCTGCATTTGTACAATCATCTCGTCCAGATACGTCCACAAATCCACACAGCGAATGAGTCGTGGCAAGCGACATAAACTGGCAATTAATGACCCACATGACAACGGTGTATACAATGGTAAAGATGCTACGACATCCCATTTGAAGGTAGAACTACGTAGATAGTGTTTATCTATCTCTTTGCGCTCGAATAAATTGTCCAGTCCAAGCTCAGCGTTCCCAAAAAAGTAAAGCTGTAGATAAATCTCACCTGCATAACATACATCACCGCTTAAATCTGCAATCCAAACGAAAATGTTCGTACTAGGTGAAAAATGAAGATGAGGTTGGAAACAGACACGGAAAATGACGAAAATGGCGTTGTACACATTCCAGAACGTGAGAATTGCTTTCCATAAAGCTGTGAGCGTATCTCGCGTCAGAAATACATGACGAGAAACGATACTTTTCCCTCGGTTTTTGTTAACGTAGTTACTGGAAGTACTCGCGAAATCACCTTGATAAAATAGAGTCGAGGTTGCCATTAAATGCGTTTGAAGCTTGAGCTTGAGCAGATTTAGAACGATCCGCCGCATACATTTGTGCTGGTCCATTAACAGATTCTGAGCCTCTTCTTTCATATCACGTAAATCGTCGTCAAATTTCCTCTGAATACTGTCAAACTGCTCTCGTGTCATTACTGAAGCATGGACGAGGGAAGCTGCTACTAGTGTTACATGGTGTGTACACTTCAGTAGAAATTCATTGGCGCCGTAACAATCTCCTTCGTGGAGAGCACATACGGGCACTTTACGAGACCGGAAAAACACATTAACTCTGCTACCACGCAAGAGTACGAGAAACTCCCGGCAAGTATCCCCTTCAAGGCAAATTGTGTCCCCATTCTGATAGCTGCGATGCCGAAATTTGCCGGTTACTTCCCGAAGAAACTCGATACTAGCCGAATCAAACAGCTCCACCCTCTTCACAGCCTCCGAGTGCAATAAAGAGGAGAGTTCATAACACAGTTGATCCGGTAAATTTGACAGTAGCTGGGACTCGTATGCCTGCTTCCGACCGGTGAATTCGAGGTGGTAGAAACGCCGAATCTCGGCACTAAGTACCTTGGAAATGCCAATTCGCTCTAAAGAACTACTCAATGTATTGAGTTTCTCGATATGACGGCGATGGGGAGCCACAGCATTCGAAATGGTACTGGACATGGCACCTACTGTGGCAAAATTAATGATTCCTCCCACGAAAATCCAAAAAGCTGCAAAGTAACTTTCTCCAGTCGAATAGGCCGTGATATCACCGTATCCTACCGTTGTTAAGGTGACGATTGCCCAATACATTGAACGCAGATACGCAAAGGAGGCTTGATACGTGGAGTTTGGGTTTTCAGCTGGGAATTCAGTACCAATGTGTGTGTAGCAGTCAAAAGTGACCCATGAGCAGTTTTGAGTTTTCAGCTGGGAATTCAGTACCAATGTGTGTGTAGCAGTCAAAAGTGACCCATGAGCAGTTGCTAAATAGTGTAGCCATCTCAAGACATTCGGGACGGGTTAAATCTCGTAGTTGGGATATATTGCGATGGTCAAATGTGCCATGAGGAATCCACGCCATTTTAAACCAGACGCATCCCATGATATGGAGAAGGAATGACACGCCAAGAAGCATTGAAAGCACAAGGTGAGCTTTCGAACTCACACTATAATAGTCGCAAACTTCTGCTAACAGCTTCGGAATTTCCCGTAATCTCACAAGGCGAAGGATTCGAAACAACACCAAGAAGTTTTGGCTGGAAGTTGTTGCTAAACTTTCCAATACGAGACCAATTGGGAGCCAGGAAATCAAGTCGAAATAAAACCCATCCGCTTTATAAGCTTCCAAGATAAGTTCCCAGTCTTTGACAACAATCATAACGATAGGATCTAAATGCGCTAGAAAGCGGGCGCGAAGGATGATATTTACGCCAAAAACCACTTCAGTAAGCAATGTGAAAGTGTATCGAAACCCAAATACTTGTTGCTCCACAGCCATGTGCTGATCTTGGGCCGAGAGAATAAAAACCAAGTAGTATGGAACTTCAAAGGCGACGTACATAATCGCTAGTAGCCGAATTAAACCCCAGTACGCACGGAAGACAGACCCCGGCAATTTCCAGTTCAGATCTCGCTTGAAAGTCCTAAAAGTGGATTCTGTCCCTATCAGTCTCTGTGTATCATCTGCGCTGTCCGGTTTGCCGTGCGTACCCAGTAACTTTGTCATTTTGCGTTGCTGCGTCAGGTACTTGGCTAGAACTGTTGCCATTTCATCCCTGACCTCGTCTTCTGTCTCTCTGTAAAAGTCTCCAATAGTCTCATCAAACGTAACTTTTGCCAACACATACAGCTCGCAGAAAGTTTTCGCCACCGCTTTCTCCTCGAATTTCTCTGGAAAAAGAAGGCAAATCTCGGCAAAAAAGTCTCCAGTTTGACGTTCTTTAGCGTTTGAACCATTAAAAGCAGAAATCACCACTCGGCCTCGAATAACGAAAAACATTTGAGCGTTCAGCTTTGATTCAATGATTGGGTCTGCTGGTGAATACACTCGTCGGGTCAATGCGGCGGCAAGGAGATTGATAAACTCGACACTTTCTTTCCCTAGAAAACACACTTGCTTAATACGATTGGCTTTGAGTGTTGCGACTACTTTTAACTCGAGATGTTTCGGCATCAAGTGCAATGCCTCCTCACTGTCGAGTCGTTGATGCGTCTCCCACGAATACGTGAAATACTCGACAACTTGCCGTCGTAGAGCACGTGGGATGTGTTTGGATCGCATATACTCGCGTGCATTGTCGACGTGGGTGACGAAAGCTGCGTCACGAGCATTCCAGAACCGACAAATGAAGAGGAAACTAGCTAATAACGACGATACAAAGAGCGCACCAAAGACAGTCACAATGATGACATAGATCGTATCAGTGTCAGATACAGGAGGTACATCATCGAAGCCCAGTAGCAGAATTGTACGTGAAGCCCAATAGAGTGTTCGAGCATATTTTCGAGCGACGGTAGCTCCATTTAGGCGATCTCGAGTAGCCCAGCTAGCTTCCACATTATTTCCACAAGCCTCGAAAGAAATACCACACTCTACGTGAGCGATTATCATGTACCCACAGGCCACATAGTGACAGAATCCCAAGCACAGCAATATATTGCGAACGAGAGTTTTAATGCCCACTGAAGACAGCCGTTGGATCCAGCCACGATCGGAATAATTGGCAATAATTCCTTCAATACCGCGTTGGAGGCGGTAAAGACGGCAGAGCTTGTGAATTTGCACCAGGTGAAGCGAATTATAGTCCCCAGTCCCGTAAAAAATGATCTCAAAAGGTAACAAGGATACAATTTCTAAGAAGAATTTTAAACTGTTCATCTGGCCAAAGTCACTTTGTGATAACGCTGCAATTCCGCCCACAAGCGCAGAATGTTCAATTGCGGCAATTGTCCACTTTGTTTCTCCAGCTTGCAGTTTTTTAGGTGAAGAGGTCGGCTGGACCAGAGTGCGTTTATTTGAGCCTGTTTTCCGTAGTGTAAAGCTGGAAAATGGTCTCATTGAGTCTTGTTTGTGTCGATAGAAACGCATGAGTTCCAGCAAGCCAATAATATTAACGACTCCATCCATAATTGTATAAATGCTGAGCTCTGTAGTCCATTGGTGGTGATAAATTAAATCCTTTTTCACCAATGGATCATAGTAAAAAGCTAGTCGGAAAGGCACCGTAAAGAAAATGTACAGAAGAGCACACAGACTGATCCCTTTCCGAATAGTTTCTCGAGTTGTTGGAGA